>JARBXR010000053.1:0-211357 GCA_029100535.1 Stemphylium beticola | reverse complement strand
ACAGCTCTGGAGAGAGAAGAAGGGAGGGAATTATCAAGAATATATTGTCGTTTTTAGTCTGTCTATTTTGTTTTAAGCACTAGTGCTACATGCCTCCCGACACTATCTATTATACCTAGATATAGGCCTATTACCTAAGATTTCTAAATTTTCTAATATTAGAGTTCTTATCTTTATTATTAGACCTTTAATCTTTAAGTATTTTATTATTAGTTAAAGAAGTATTTCTATTTTAGTCTAGTACTATAGCTAGCGTAGCTAGTACTTATACTCTATTAGTTACTACTAATATAATAACTCTTTCTAATCTTCTTAAGGCGTCCTATTGGTGAATACCTTCCGCAAAGTCCGTAGGTGGTCAAAGTGTTACACAGGGGTGCGCTATACTTCTCTATACCTGGTCCGGGTTAGGGCAGGCGAGCTATGTGTACAGCTACGTGCGGTTTTGTCTAGCGACTAAGTGGGATAGTAGGTATTTAGGGTAATAGTAATCTAATTCTATAAATAATAGAATAACTAAGTAATAATCTAAGTAAGAGATAAACTTATAAGAGTTAACTATAATAAGAGAAATAATAAAACCTTTCTATTCTTATATCTTTATTACCTTATTTATTACTATTACTACTATTATAATCTTATTCTTATTCTACCTAATATCTCTAATAGCTGCTATTGCTTAGATGCTGCCATCACATACTAGCGCCTGATGGTTAGTCTTAGCGTGATGCCAATTACGTGACCCGCGCGCCCCGCGCTGATCATTATCCTTCGTCTTGTGCGACTGTTGGCTGCCAATATTGCATCCTTTGTTCAGGAGAGGCTTTTACTTGTTATCTATAACACTCTTATAGTTATATCTTTTATTTAGATTACTAACTAGTTATTCTATTATTTATAGAATTAAATTATTATTACCCTAAATACCTACTACCCCACTTAGTCGCTAGACAGCTCCACGGCCTACCGCATACTACAATCCTTACCTGCCTTAGTACGGACCAGGACTAGAGAAGTATCGCCGAACCCCGTGTAACAGTGTCCCCTGGCTCAGATCGTAACAATTACTTCCTATCCTCGTATTATACCTTAATTATAGAATTACTAACTCCTCTCTAAGTAAATAAGGCTATGCCCTCATATATTAGGGGTGGCATCACTAATACCCTAGTCTTAGCGTGATACTAGTCACGTGATCTGCGCGCCCCGCGCTGATCATTATCTATCGGCTTGTGCGACAGTTGGTGCCAACATCGCATCCTTCGTTGCGAAGAGGCCCTTTGCTTGTTATCTGTAACAACGGGTAGCCAGTAGTTGATTAGCCATTTCGCGTACGTAGCTAAGCGTAGGGGCAAAGCCTCGCGCGTTAAGGTTCCTTATATACTGTATAATTGCCTCCTCTTCAGGCCTAGTAAGCCTTAATAGATTAGGGTGGGAATCGCGTCGTGAGGTAGTTTTAGCGCGTCAGTCACTAAGGGTGCTTCGGGGAACGTTGTAGACTATAGCAGCACGTCGCTAGCTTAGAGACGCGTTAGATTTTATAGTAAAGATGGCAAAGATAACTCTATCTTCACGAGAAAGCAATTCAAGATCAGGTTAGTAAGACATTATAATAGGTGGTAGAAAGTGGTGTAGTCTTAGCAAAGTGTCCGACTTAGTTGCCCGGCCGGCTTAGTTGCCGCTTACGTTAGTGTATATCGCATAATAAGGCTAGGTAAAAATAATTAATTATCTAGAACATAGCTTACTCTATGCTTCCCACTAACCGTCTACCAAACGTTTCCCTTAGCCTGCTTCATTTTCTTCACGTTAATGTCCTTCCACATAAGGACTCCTACCGCACCGATAGCCCAAATACCCGTTCCGATCGCTAACAGCCGAAGCATAGCATCTCCATACGCATGTTGGATGGCTAGACGCGCTTGAGACCCCATAGGATAGGACAATTGAACGGTTAGATCGCCGTAGATCATGAGAAGATTTGGCAATTCTTCCGCGGGCAGATACACCATGAGACGTTTGGGTATAACATCTGTCCAGATGGAGGTGGCGACAGTCATCCCAATAGCACCTCCGATACTGCCGAAGATGCTCACCATCGCGATGGAAACTGCGACATGCGCGTGTGCCCCAGCGGCGAGTATGGCGATCTCGTCTGTGATGACTAGGATGCCTTGAGAAACCGATATGAACAGGAAACACATGACAACATAGCCAATGTTACCAGGACCGCGGAAATGAATCATCAGCCCTTGACCAAGGATGCTTAGAGGAATCCCAACCATCAGGGAGATGAGTTTAAAGTGGCCCGTGCGATGGATAACATATCCTGCTGAACAGGCCACGAATACACTGGCTACGGTGTAAGACTGGGTGAGATAGCTCGTAGTCTCCACAGTGAGTCCCTGCACAACCTGGAGATATGAGGTAAAATAACTGTTCCAAACAGTATAGCTCGCGAAGAGGCAGGTACTGAGAAGGCAAGCACCAGCGACCGTTCGATCCAACAGAAGTTTGTATGGAATGAAGCAAACAGGCGCGAAGAACTTCTCCCACATCACAAACACCAGCATGAGGACGATCCCGACCACCAACATGCTGATAACCAATGGGGAGGCCCAGCCTTTGCCTTGCAAAGTGTATAGGTTGAATGGTAGAAGGAACAGTGCGACTCCAGCCGAGATCAACAATAGGCCGATGGCGTCGAATTCGCGACAATAATGTAACAGTGACTGCAGAGCGTTGCGACCGCTGTTACGGTCAGGTACAAGTCCCATGCGCTTTGCTTTGAGATAATTGCTCATCAGCAGTCCAAAGAGCGGCAAAGTGACGGCGGGCACAAGTATGCTAAACATGCCAAAAGCCCAACGCCATCCAGACCCAGTGAGGTAGTCTGAAGCCAAGGGTCCTGCCACCCAGCCGGTGATGAGACTGGCCGAATTCATGAGAGCTTGCATCAATCCCCGATTCTCCAATTTGGTCGTGTCGGCAATAAAGACTGACATGATGTATTGCACGCCGTTATTGCCCACAGTATGGAAAATCATGGCAGCAGCATAGGCCTCGACTCCATTACAAGCAGCCATCATGATAAGGCCTATGGTTCCGAGAAAAACGCAGAACAGAAGACCATGGTGGCGACCAAAGACGTCGATGATCTTGGCGATGGTAAGATTGGTGACGCCGCCGATGACACCACTTAGAATGCTGACGGTGGGAGTGAGCGAGTGGAGAGCAAAGGCCGAGGTGACGTAAGGGATGAGGGCGTTGACGGTGCCAGCGAGCAGTGTTTCGACAAAATAGATTAACCAGATCATGATGTAGGCGATAATGAGAGCTGATTTGGTCCATGCTAGTGTTGTAGCCTCGATGTTTTGGACTCCAGCCTGGATATCGGAATCGGGACGCTCGTCGTCGATGGGGGAGCCCGCTGAGCGTTCAGAGCTAACAAAATGGGTGCCATGTTTAGCATTTTCCGCATCGGCCGACATGATGGAGGCTGGAGAAAGCAGAGGTTCTTCTACGGAAGCGCGGGAGGGACGGCTGTGACGAATGTACAACTGGGGTGGGGAGTGAGAGGGCATTGCCCTGTCTATGGGAGACGCTTTAAGAAGACGTACTTTGCCACTACCAACAATTAGGAGGCAGAGAGAGAAGCATCCACGATGCAAACATAAATGTAAGCGAAACACTTACAGTGGATCGTAGGATGCTCTCTGAGTCTAGGCTTGGGAAAACGAGCACATTTGCGATCGTTAAAGCGCCCCGTCTTACTAGCGCACGGATAGGCCGCGTCGAGTGAGGGAAGAGTGGTTGTTGATAAGGCCGATTGGCACAATTTGCAGGCCAAGTCTCGCTTATCATGCAGTGAATTAATGTGCTCATCTTCTTTTTCCGGTTTCTGTGGCTTGTTCCTTCGCGCCTGGGCTTGTTCACTTCAAATCCCCTCATACGAAGACATGGTCCTTCGGTCCTACTGCAGCATTTCTAGCCGCAATTCTTGTTGCCGCTGCACTCTGCATATCCCTGCAACACGCCTGAAGCATGGAGAGTGGATTTTAAGGTGCAATATTTACATAGAGAGTATGAGATGTACGAACGCGCAATGTGGCTTCGGGGAACGAAGTCGTAAAAGGTATTAGCATGAAAAATCAAACCCCTGCAATATGTCTACAGACCATAATAGCCTCAGCAAACGGCTACATCGACGAGCTGTGCATACTTGTTGAACTCTCCATCATGTGAAAGCATCTCACGCTCTTCCGGAAATGTTCCCAATACCAACTCCACGCCACCATCCAACTTCATGGGAAATACAACGAGAAACCGAAACCGCCCACTGCCTCGCTCTAGTTGAGGCCGCATCGTTTCTGGGGAACCTCCATTCGCAAAGTATTTTTCGCCAAAGCTGATCTCGCTCATCCGGAATAGAATCATGTTGGAGATCATAGCGTGCATGTGATCAAGGCCCATGTTGGCTGTTGAGAACCGCTTGTGATCCGGTAGAGACTGCAATAGCGTGAAAGCGTCATGTACCAGCGACGGCGTCATGCGCGCTGCAGATCCGCGCAATACCCGCGCAATATGCGCAATACTAGTATTTGGGGCGCACAAATCCTCTATCGACATGCTAGTGCGGTTGAGAGTGAGAAGACTACCCATGTATGTTGATGGAAGCAGTGAAGAGAAGTAAGGTCGGCCGTCAGTCGGTAGTTCCAAAATGGAGCAGTCGTCAGGGCCAAACTCTTTTCCAGATTCTTTGGCTACAAAATAGCGAGCTCTTAATGCCGAACGCCAAAAGAAAGCTTGAATTATGTCACTAATGGAAGTGATCGCATTATTGGCTTCCGGATCGTTCATGACATCGCGCTTGAGCAACTCAACCTTTTCTGGTGGTATCAAGAATAAGGTAGTGTCCAACTTCCTTTCCACAGCAGGTGGTGGCCATACTGAATGAAGAGGATAGCGTAGTGGCCTTACGGGAGACTCTGTTGGCCTAGAAGAATTTGTTGCAACAATATCCTCCGAGGGTGAGAATGGTATGAAGTCCCACACGTTGGGGTCAATTTGGTCAATAGAGCGTGTGTAGCCTTCCAACTCATGAAGGACTTCGGGTAGACTGTGATTGAAGCTCTCTGCGTCGTACCAGTCACAGGTCGCTGATCTGTCCCCTTGTAGAAACCTACAGTTCTCAGCCCATGCTTTGATTGCAATAACGGCACCTACGCCGTCGAGACAGCAGTGGTTGAGGTCGACGGCCAATATGCAGCCACCCTTGACGAAATTGGCTTGCGCGACAAGAATGTCCGCAGGCAGCCGAGGAAACGTGTCCTGTCGTAGGATAAGCGCGTCCTTGAAGGCCGATGGCACGAATCCGCCTTGACGAAGGGCTTCATACGATGGAAGTACGTCCGACAAGTCCTTGAACACGAGACGGTCACGGGCTGGGGAACCAAAAGGCGGAACGGCAACGCTGAGATCTCCGTCGATATATCCGATCTCGTCTTTCGAGCATTTGATCATCTTGCCGCCGAGAGCTGGTATGAGCTGAAGAGTTCGGTTCAGTCCTGCCTGCAAATTTGCAAATGTTTCATCAACCGTAGCATCCGCATCCAGAGGAAAGTACAGCACTAAACCCATGTAGTGGTTTGGATTGACATAGTCGAAAGGGTTCAAACGGAATGACTGATGCGCTCTTCGCTGCGCTATCAAGCGCTGCACATTTGCATCTCGATCATCGGTAGGGTGTCCCAAATCGCCGGCTCTCTTCGCTTCTGCCACTAGCGGTTCAAGGGCAGCAGTGAATCTTGCCAGCGTTGGATTCGCGTAGAGATGACGAGGTGCCAACTTTGTCAAGCCCTTGATCGCTTCTCGGAGAGAGTTCACAACTGCTGCCACTCCAAGCGAATCAAGGCCGAGCGCAAACAAATCGTCTTCTGGAGAAGCTTGCTGGATTGCTGGAAGCAATGAAGCCAATATTCTCTTTATTGACTGTTGCATTGCCGACACAGAGCTAGTATCGACGGAAAAAGAGCTTTCCTTGCTGCGAGAGCTGTAGAATCGCTCAATGTAGTCGTCATAAAGCGCCAGAGTGGCTTTTCGCTTGACCGTTCTTTTGTCCGTTCGAACGAAAGGCTTATCCGGCTGCGCAAACAAGACGTAGTTGCGCGACAAATGTACGCTTTGTCTAGAAGATGATATTGACGCCTCGACCTTGGACCAGATGCTTTCCATAAGATCGCCATTCTTGGCGAGGGGGTCTTTCAACTCAATCAGAAGACCGGCCTGGAGCTTGTTACTGCCCACAACAAGGCATCCGTCGATTGCGGGATGGGTTGAGATGGCAGCTTCAATTTCCAAGGGAAGAATTTTGTAGCCGTTAGAGAGCACAATGAGGTCGTCATTTCGGCCTTTGAAAGCCCAAAGATTACGTTTCTTTGGATGCCGCTTGTACAAGTCTTTGAAGTTGATCGATTGCTCCCCTGGGAACGTGTGGAATATGCCTTGGAACAAAGATGCGTGCTCATTGCGGTGCACCCAGTGCTCGAAAGTACCCGGCTCCACCTCCCGAAACTCAAAGCCAGAGTAGGGGTGAAAGGCGAACCAAAGCCAGTCCTCCCTATCTACAACAAGGTTGCCGATGAAGAGTCCCTCGGTCGTTCCTGTCAGATTCAGGACCCTAATGACTTTGTTAACTTTGCCAGCACTCATGGGGCTGACGGGACCCCCAGAGGCGCATATGAATCTGGAAGACTGCAATTTCGCCAACACATCAGGTGTCTCTCCGAGCTCGTCAACTAAGGAAGGAACCATGCTCCATATGTCAATCTTGGCCTGATTAGCAAGACTCTCGATGAGCGAGATGTTGGGGATGATGTTTGGTGGGCCCAGGATACATTGGAGACCAAAAAGAGCTGGCATGAGAATGTTCATGATTATCCCAGCGCCATGGCACATAGGAAAAGAGGAATAGATTCGGTCGCCTTCTTCCCAGTCACTAGTCCACGGCACCAAGCCGTCGTCCCCATCGACAGGTGGTAGTAGACGGACTGCGTCCATCGTTCCAATAAGTCCATGAGACCACGGAATAGGTTTCGGTACGCCTGTGGAGCCAGAAGTTTGGAGATAGCAAAACGGATCGGCAGCTGTTTCCTTGAATGTCTTGGTGTATGGAAACGGCTTGGTATCCTTTGCGGCGAGGAGATCCTCGAGCAGTGGAAGCTCTAACAACTTCACGGGCCGTTTCTGCAAGATGTTTCTCACGAGAGGCACTGCTGTCAGCTCGTTCGCCTTGACCCAGATATCGCATTGGGTCGCTTCCAGCACAGCCAGAGCTCCTTCAATCGTATTCTTGGGCGAAAGGTAGAGTGCGGCATACCCGACCTTGACGCAAGCATAAGTGAGAAGAATGTGTCGGAGGTCGTGAGGCCCAATATAGCCGATTGGTCGGACTGAAGCCGATTTGCCAACCTGGTCGTAGAGCCACCATGCTGTCTTGTCCACTGCTTTGGCAAATGTGTTTGCGGATATGTCCTTGAGTTCCAAGGTTGAATCAGGGATGCTTGCAATCGAAAAGACGGCTCGATCAGGGTGATCTATTGCGAGCTGATCCATGATATGAGGTATCAGGCGGCGGCCATATGATGCCTCGCAAGTACCATTGACATATTGAGTCGATGAGTCTTTCGTGACGTCAACAGCACTGGATAGGGAAGCAGGCCGTGACCGCGTGACCGACGTGGCTGGAGTGCCCACCGAAGGAGTTGAAATCGACGGCGTCGCGCTCGGTGGCGAATATCCACTTTGAGTTCCCTGGAAACGCTTCGGAGGCTGCATGTAGCTGGCATTCGCTGCGTTGATCCGAGGAGTCACCAAGTTTTGCAACTTCTCCTTGAAATAACTGGGTCTTCCATTCTCATGGATGAGCACTAGTCGGGGGTCTTTCAGGAATTCGCCCATGGGAGCACTGACCCACACTTCGTCCGCCAGCATGGCTACGCTGCAATGCCATGGTGTAGTATAACCAGTCTTCGTGTTCAAGAGGCTTATCGATATCTTGTGCTCTCCGATCGACTCGTGGATGGACAGTCTCAGATGGTTCGGGAATGCCTCTTTGATTGCTCCATGAAAAGCCTGCGCGAATTGTCAGTTTCCCATACACTTTACACTTAGATGATCTGCAGGCTGATTGAACTTACATATCCTCTCAGTAACATTTCTTTTGCAAGATATTTTACATCCCTCTTGTACTGGTTGCTGCCGCGGTTTTCTCCCAGCGGGAATATGTGCTTCAGATCAGATTCCAGGAATTTACGGTAGCCGAGGTATGTAAGTCTGGTATCTGGGTTGTTCATGATTTCCTTGTCGATATCGATGTCTGGCCTGCTGTGCTTGTTCAAGAGTAATCTCCTGAAGTTTGTACAGTTAGCGACGTAGGTGATCTCGCGGAGCTTGTTAGGCAGCTGAAAGTCAAGCAAGTCTTTCATTCGGGAAAACTCAATGTGCGAGAACTTCTTTTCAGCAGCCAGGTGCCGCAAAGCCTCGCCGTAAGCCCATGTGTCTCGATCGGGTATGGAGAGGAGATCTTTGCCTACTTGTCATTACATGACTCTATGATCGTTCATGGGTTGAGCGTACCGTTGTAGGTGATCCCATCAGAGATGATGGTAATTCTTGCTCCAGGCTTATACACTTGCTTGATTCTGGCGCAAATGTCGTTCAAACGCTGAAGCGATAGCTCTTCAGCCTTGTCTGGGAGAGATCCAAGAACTTTGTAGATCTTATTGGCTGACTTAAATGGAAAAGCTGGCAAGCAGGCTTCGACGCGCTCGCCTGCTGAAACGAATCGATCGATAGTCGACAAGAACTTGGCCCTTCCTGCGGCTAAGCGCTCTCCTGCATCGTCGAACTTGTGGAGAGCATGCTCAAAAAAGATGCCCAGAATCTTGACTGACGTGTCTCTCGTTTGTGAAGGATTGAAGGTATCAGAAGAATCTTCATGTTGGAGAGAAATTCCCAGTCCAGCGGGACTATCGATGATTGTAAGATGAGCATCCATATCTGGACGTAAGGATCCGGGGGTGCTACTCTCAAGGGCTCTCACGTCAACGACAGTTGGTGAGACATTCGAGGACATGTGGTTCACGGGAGTGGTAGGAGTGTTTGAGTTATGAGCTTGATCTTGAAAATTGGAAAGACAATGGACGCAAATCGACCGAGAAGAAGAAACCAGGCTGGCAAAGCATCGAGTGTTAAGCAAAGACTAGCAAGACTTCTCAAGAGACTTCTCACTCGTAGAACAACTCCCAATGCGGATCGAGTCGCGGCTTCGCGAGGCACGCGAGGGAATATGAGGTCGAAAGATGCGCGGGATCTCCATTAGTCATGATGATTAGCCCCATTTTGATTCTGGGTCGCCCAAGCATCACGGAGGCCACAAAGACGGTGAATAATGCCGGGGTTCAAGGCGTCCACAATCACCTAAGCGGTTGGTGTTGGGTGTCATACGGGAAACAACCATTCGATGTACATGCATGAAAAGCGGCACGATAGCGCCTCGATGAATGAACGGTCTTGAAGGACAGCAGGGCGCTTCTGAGAATACGTTTGGTGAGAAGACCATCCAAGGCTTCGTGTAGACGAGGCAACTAGCGTCTCGAGGCCAGTTCCAAAAGCAGGTACCATCTCCGAGTAGTGAGTGTTGTGATGATGGCATTAGACAAATGCGTCTAATTCCGTTCTTGGCTTGCACGTGGGACCCACAAAGGCGCCGACTCCAAGCCTTTGTCTGTTCGATATCAGGTATGCATGGTGAGCATATTCTAACGTGAGCAAATTTTCACCACCAACGGAACGGCCAAAAAAC
Organism: Stemphylium beticola; assembly: GCA_029100535.1. Lineage (NCBI taxonomy): Eukaryota > Fungi > Ascomycota > Dothideomycetes > Pleosporales > Pleosporaceae > Stemphylium > Stemphylium beticola. The sequence continues at coordinate 201,492 of JARBXR010000053.1, read as the reverse complement.
GTACGTTGGATTACTTCCTGCCGCATTCGCTCTGGTCTACACAAAGTCAGGCGCGCCGTGAGATGAACAAAAAAAGGCATGCGTCACGGGAGTACGAAGCCTGCTGACAGCTGATGCTGAGGTTGTAGCATCTAGTCTAGCGCGTCTAATAAACATCTAATGGTCCATGCTTGCAGAGTAGTTCACAGTGAGGAAATATATGTGTCGAGACTGAAAAAGGATTTGTACTGACTGCATCTTTGAGAGAAGGTAGCTGGTGTCAAAGTTGAGAGGACCTTCCGCAAACGGACAAGAGTAGCCGAGTTGTTGCTCTCCAATTGCTACGATTACATGGCCTCTTTCAACCGCTGAAGGTTATTATCAACTGCTGGCGTTTTCCCACGAGAATTTGCGGATGCGTCGTGTAAGACATTGGACCCATTGGCTTCCTTAGCGACCGTAGAGCCGGTCTCCGGGGACGAAAGAGGAAGGGTATTTCTTGGTCCTTGGTCCTTGGTCGAAAATTTAGCCTTGGGCCACAAGACGCAAGTGGCCAAGACTATTGACACCAAACCGCTGTATACCGGGAATTTGCGCAGAATCGAGGTTGTGTCAAGGGCAATGGCGATGGCGATGGCGATGGCAGTGCAGGCGGCCCCGGGACGCGACGTCGCGCCCGCAGTTTTCCGCGCTACCAGAATGTGGTAGTGCTGATTCGCCTTGGCATAATGAGCAAGTTTCGCGGCAACCCTGCAACGCCTCCTCGGCCTACAACCACACCCTGATACCGGCACCAACCTCGCCTCGTGCTTCTTGCATTGGCTCTGTCGTAGGATTCCGATATCTGGGTTATTCTGGCGTCGGCCTGGCCCGCCGGGACCTCAGGAGACAATATGTGCTTACACGTGCCCGAACGTGCTACCGCGTCTTCACCTTGCGCCAGCTTTCCTGCTAGCGGCCGTGCTCTTCATTCGGTGCGACGCATCTGGAGCTCCCAAGCCATTGCTGTATCCTAGTCCGCATGTTCGAGCTCATGGTTCCTTGTCGCTCATTGCCATCAACTCCACCTCTATTCATCTCTTTGTCCAACATCGCGCTCGATCCCTCTACTCAGCTCTATCCTTTTCCCACCATCAGTTGCGCACCTCAGCATGACAACTGATGCTTCGCCCTACGCCTTCCCTTATTCGCAGGCTGCCCAGCTGGACCCGCGTATCAAGCTTCCCCGGCCAGCCATAGATCCCGATCTCGCACCCCTTATCGACTCCGTCCTTCTTCCGGAGGAACTGGACATTCTCTTTCTCCGAAGTCTCGATCTCGACGGGAATCCCCTGCGCATTCTGAGTGACAATCCGCATCTGACACACCATCATCATACCGTCCTCGCTTCGGCTGGCCATACCATTGACTTGTCCATCTTCGCCCCCAAGACCGTTACTGGCCCGCTGCCCGCATTGTATTACATCCATGGCGGTGGAATGATTTCGGGCAACCGCTTCAACGCCGTGTCTTCGCTAATTGATTTGGTGCAGGACGTGCCGTGCGTCATCGCTTCGGTCGAATATCGTCTTGCACCCGAGACGCCAGCTCCAGGGGGTGCTGAAGACTGCTATGAGGGAGTGGTTTGGATTTCCCAGAACGCTACGAGCCTGGGCGTTGATCCTGCAGAAATTGTTGTGTGTGGGTCCTCGGGCGGCGCTCCGCTTGCTGCGGCGGCCTGTCTCATGGCTCGCGACAGAAAGCTTCCTACCCCACCCATCAAAGCCCAGATGCTACTTTCGCCCATGCTGGACGACAGATGCGACAGCATTTCGGATCAACAGTTCGAATACGGCGTGCCATGGAACGGCGTCACGAATCGCGCTGCTTGGGACCATGCCCTTGCCGGCCAGCGCGGCACTGACAAGGTCACCCTGTATCAAGCACCCTCGCGAGCTACGGACCTTTCCAATTTACCCCAGGCTTACATAGACGCAGCAGAATGCGAGGTCTTTAGAGACCCTGCCGTTCAATACGCTTTGAACATGTGGCAAAGTGCTTCGTCATGTGAGCTGCATGTATGGCCAGGAGGAGTGCACATGTTTGATGTCATGGAAAACCCTCAAGCTCCGGTTGTTGGGGCAGCAATTTCTGCCAAACGCGCTTGGCTCAGTAGGATGCTGTCAGCTCGTATTGATCGGCGTCCTGTATGAAGGTTAGGGAGTTTTCTCCCACTTGTCTCCCCAGCATTGTAGATATTGCTCCCATTTGGCAATGCGGCATCGCCGTCTTGAAGCCGGGAATTCACCATGGAATGGCAGATGGACGGATCTATTCATCTTCCTTGCATTAAACTGTTCGTGGTTTGCAGCTGGTCTGTGAAACATGGCAAGCCTAGCCGAAAAAACCATAAGAGCGTTCATACTAAAGAATGCTCCTCGCTATGCCTGCCTATTGGGCCCCCAAGTCGAGTTGAGCACATTTGCGCCATTTTAAATTCGGTATATGATAGGAAAAACCTTCTTCTCATCTAGGCATAGCCGGTTGGAGGATCGATTGCCAAGGTGAGCGGGCTATTATTGCACACAGGTAACTATACCCTTCATTCTAGACTAGTCAATACTCAACAATCCGACCATAATCATCACGTCGCAAACGTACCTCTAACGATAAGACAAGGCTCACACCTTGCGCTTACAAATACCACCTACCTTCTTTGTAGAACTTTTATTTGTACAGGGCGACCTGACCATTTATGCCAAATATGGATAACATTCACCAATTTCCTAAGCTACGACCACTAGGTTCGTGACAGCCCCCGTGGAGAAAGTCCGCCCCAAAGCTAAGTAAACGCAGGAAAGTCTGAGCAGCTTTCTGCAGTCTCCCACTATCTGGGAATCTTCCGAAATGTGGGCATGTCGGCACGTTACTCACTTCCCGCTTCTGCTACCGTACCGAATCTGCGACACATTGTCCACGCTGCAGTAGCGCACGTCATTCGAAAACATGACGTCCTATCCGCGATTCCTGTCGACGAACACTCCCCAGAGGCTTACTTTGTTCGCTTGCCTTCCATTGATCTCACTCGCTGCGTATTCTTCCAAAGTCGCACCCGTCCTGTGGCACGAGGCGAAGAGGACATTGAACTCGATGGTATCCTGCAAGAGCAGCACAACGTCGACTTCAAGAATCATTACGGCGCGTTACCTTTCTGGCGGCTCATCATTCTTCAAGATGCAGAAATTCACTGCAGCTTCACAGCTTCCTTCATCTTCTACCATGGTATTGGCGATGGTGTCGCCGGTTTGATGTTTCACAAGTTTTTTCGAGAAGCGCTGGATTTCGCTCTCTTCACTCCTGCGCCACTAAAGAATGGCAGCCCGTTGGTGGACATCTCGCCCAATACAAAGCTTCTTCCTGCTTTAGAGCAACTGCACCCATTGCCGCTTCCTAAAAACCCTCTCAGCTCCCGGAAAGACGGGCTTCGAGAATGGCAGGGGAGGGAGATCCAATTACCTTGCACATCTCGCTACCAAACATTATATTTCTCTTCCGCATCATCAGCAAAGTTTGCAAAGAAATGCAAGGAAAAAAGGCTGACGGTCACAAGTGGATTGCATGCTATCGTTGCCGGTGCTCTTTTCGATGCTCTTCCCTCTACCGTAGATGCACTGACCGGCATCATACCGATCAACCTGAGACCGTGGCTTGATCTGCCACGCGACGCCGCCGATGTCGCCATTGGAAGCTTCATCGACGCGATCAAAGTGCAAGTCTGTCGCTGCCATTACGACCTCAAGAATAAAGCCACGATGCGCGGACTTCCGGCTGCCCGCCACACGTCCGAAGAGATACAGAAGTATCTCACTGGTAATCCATCCCCCACTGAAGAGCCTTATACGTCGGTGGCGGCCTTCAAGGCTATTCCGGATGTTGCTGCCGTGTTCAAATCAATGATTGGCACGAACCGTGACGCAGGTTTCGAGGTCTCAAATCTAGGAAAGTTCGTAGACGGCCGGCAAAACGACTCAGGTGCTTGTTGGCAGATCGGGAGAATGACGTTCAGTCGAAGTGCAGTGGCTTTCGGCGCTGCTCTAACAACAAGTGTTGTTTCGGGTGCGGACGGCGCATTGACTATGGGTTTTAGCTGGCAAGAAGGTGTTGTTGAAGACAGCTTGGTAGAGCTTGTTATCAGCAAGCTAAACGAGCGTTTTGTCTCGAACGGATTTTGATTGTCGGTCAACTCGCAAGACAAGAATTGTTTAATGCAGTCCCCAGAAAGACAGTTTGTGAGGCCAATACATTTGACATCAAGTTCTTTGCACGGACGTCTTCTCAACAGTTTAGTAAGCGTACTAATTGCAGAACTAGGTAGCGAAGCCTTATCATCTCATGCCTTCTGTATGTGACGCGAAGGAGCGTTGCTAGGTGTTCGGTGCATCCACCTCTGTTGATTCCGATACTAATCCCCCAGCGTAAGTTCCTCCTGGCTAGAGTTTGTATTCGTCTGCCAGATGTCCACGTTTAGTCTGATGGCACGACTGTTGGAGTGACTCTCGGTAAAGGGTACAAGCTCTTCTGAATGATATAGGCTGTCGCTATTTTCTGAATTGCCGCTGTCTTTTGCCTTTCGCTGCTGCGAATTTTCCGGTATCATTCTACAAGCTTGTCGATAGAGTTGTCGCGTAGTGGGCAGTATACTTGCTACCATGTAGATGGAAGGTTCGACAAGTGCCTAATTCATTGAGCAAAATACAAAATTACTTATTGATAGCTGGAATGATGAACATAAATCATTGGCCCTCCTGATGCGTACCAAGTTGGGTCTGAGAAGAGCGGTGTAGTGTAGAAGACCGAAAACCGGAGCGTGCATGTTACCAGACCCCTGCTCTTTTGTATCAATTCTTTATTGTTATCAACTGTGAAACATGATTGAGAGGAATGCGGTTGTTCTACTTACATTGAAGCGGCTAGTAACTTCAGTATAATCCCAATCTTTTCCGACAAAGGCATGCGTAGTTTTAAAAGAATCGGGAATGGTAGTATGAGTATCACAACATCCGTGACGAGACTTGGAATGCTATAGCACTTGTAGAAAAGCATCACATCTCCACATTTCCCGCTGTTCATATCAACGGCCTGGGTCCAGAAGTATCGGAAGGGATGGCAAATCGAAAAGGCTAGGATGAGCGCGATCACACCTTGGAGAACGATAATCACGCCGATACCGATGATGACGCGGCGATAACTCCAAATTACGAAAACTTGATAGTAAAGAAGGAGTGTGGCGAGTTTAGCGAACATAACGGCTGGCGTATAGGCGAATTCGAGGACCTTGGATAGTTGCAGCCAGGTCTGAAAGGTCGACACTGGGACTGCAGTAACGTGATAGCCCACGCCACCTATTTTGACCATCACTATGAACAATCAGTGCTTGATCTTCACTTGCGAAATTTTGGTATGTTTATCCCAGCTGCCGTAGCTTCCTTTCTTCTTCGATCGATGGCATAGGGTTGTTGCCGATGTTGAACACTCACAAATTCCCGTGGCCGCACTCCCCATACAGAGTACGCAGCAGAATGTATTGCACACTAGCATAGGTATCCCTACAGCTTTGGGATTATAATATCGGCTGACAAAGAAGACAAGCAAGGAAATTGTGTCAGTCACAATAAAAGCGATGCTAACCCTCTGGTCAAGGCTCGGATTATTCGTCTCAGCCAGATACTCTGGTGAGTTGGCGTTCACCACTGCCATGGCGAGGACGATTCGCGCGTTTGGAAGGCAGCACGCGTAAGGCTTCACGCAACTGAGGTTTTATTAGTGTAGAGCTAGTGGATGAATGTTGAGTAGGCGTGGGCTGTTCATGTCAAGGATGCGCAGAAGGATTACAAATGCCTGAGATCAGAGGCGCAATGTAAGGTAAGGCGCTCACAACAGATGCACACACCATGCCACGCAGTCCTGGATTCGCATGATCTTGCGGCATTGTTGCGGCGCAGCTTGCAGATTTATTCTCTCCGTAATCTGACGACTCTGCGGGGATATACTGATCACTTGAGGCAAGCCTTCAACGAAATAGGCTAGCCACCCGCGACTATCAGGATGCCCTCGCGATCTTGACATGCAGAAGCGCGCGGCAAGAAGTCAAGAAGATGACGCTGGCAGATACGCATTACTGAAAGCGGCCCGCGTGTAGTGCTGTGTCGAATGGGCTTGTGCAGTGACATACCGACACGTGAATCCTGCAGGGGTTGTCATTGAACCGTCGATCGCCGAGGTCCCAATCATAAGCTCGTGACCAGTGATCCCTCGTGTACATCAGGAAGCGGACATACTCGAACAACGTTGCCAATTTGACGGCATTCCATTTCAAGAAATCGCTAGTGCTTCTGTATCCACTGGTACACTCGGTCCGCAATCTCAAGATTGTTCTTCTCCATGAAGAACATGTGTCCGTTGCCGTGGATGCCCTCTTTTCCCAGGTCTGCATACTCCACATCCACGCCGGCTTGCTCCAAGAATCTAACGGTACAATAATCGTATGGTGCATGGAATGATGCTTCGCCGGTGACAACAAGTTCTGGAATCTTGCCTAAGTTCGTCAACTGCTTGGCTGGGGACTTTTGAATGATGCAGTCATTGTGATCGGCATCAATCGCTGGCTCAATTGTAGTCTCCATGCTTTCCGCATCTTTGCCTGCAGATGGTTCGTATGCGATTGTGAGATCCGTCAAACCGAAAGCGAAAGCTGGGTCGTTGCCGAACGGTGGGCGGAGAGTGAATGGAGGGCCCGATGGCTCGAGCTGGATTATACCCTTGACAAGATCTGAGCGCATGTCTCCGACTCTCCAGCCTATTGCGTCATTAGTACCTTATGGCCTGTAACTGATCTTGTATAAGTATACCGTATGCACCCGCCTGCGAATGGCTGATGATGTAGCATGCGCCTACGAGGTCCACTAAAGCTGAGTAGGCTTGCGCATTTTGTTCTTCGCTTATGAAGCGGTCAGTCTGGAACTGCATTTGGCTCCGATAGAAAGCGTCGAAAGTTGAGTCGCCAATGCGCCCAGTGCCGGGCCATTGTTCGTGAAATTTTGCTTGCGGCCACTTGCCACCATTATTCGATACGTCGGTGAAGATGTCCGAGACAGAGCTGGGTGAACCAATGGTCCCGATACTTCCTTCGCCGGGAGACCAGAAAGAACGGCCGCGTGCTGGCTGATCTGAGAGATACACCGTATGGCCTTTGGAGATAAAATATGATGCCCACCCTGGCCGTCCGTCCGGGGTATCGAGAAAATTGGTGCCGGTTTGAGCTGCGCCTGCAATGAAGATTATGGGAAGGGGTGAGTTCTCTAGCGCCAAGCTTGGGGAAAGCTTCTCGACGTAGATTTGCCCAATCATCGCCAGTAACGTGGTATTAGTCACATTGTCCTATCTTGTTGTATTAGTTATTGATGACCTCCAGCGTCTGTAGAAGCTTGCCGTGATGTTGGTATATTGCCCGCCAACGTAGAGAACTTCACGCTTTGTCACAAGGTCCTCAAACTGCAAGCTATTGGTTTGCGCAAAACTTCCTAGAAATGCGAATTGCGTCAGACATGTAAGAGAAGTAAAAATGCGAAGATTCATCATGTCGACCCAGCTCTTGAGAGATTGTAGAGGCTCTGGGAATGTGATGTTAGTAGGAAAAGAAAGAAGCCCCAGCGCGCGCTGGGAGAAGAGAGACAAAGCCATCAAGCAAGTAGTGGATACCATGATGCTAGTACATGCAAACAATGGCAAAGGAGGAGCCTGGCTCAGGGCCTACATGTCACCGCCTGGGGGTGGCACGGGCGGGGAAACGGGTCGATATGGTACTAACTACCAATGGCTAGTGCGGCCGGACACTTCTCGTCCGTGCAAATTGCGGCAAACTTCACCAGAACCAATTCATCGCATCTCATCTGTTCTCACACATGAGCTCGAATTGAATCTTCGGCAATTTTTAGTGCGTGTAGTCCTACGTGTTCAACGAGATGTGAATGAAATTGTCCTTATCCTCAATGCAACTCAGTGATGAGTGCAAACGAAGACTCAGAGAGCAAGTTTGAATTAAAAGCGCCGGCAATCCGCGGGCAATTCGGATGGCAAGCATGACTCGGAGAGCAGTTGTGGTGTTCAAAGCAACCCGTACGGCGTCAATGATGCAGTGTTAATGCAACCCCTTAGGGCAAGCCCAAACAGGGGAGCTGCGTAAACAGTTTGTAGTCGAGGGCGCTGACAACTAGTAGTGCCAACAATATTCCTAGAAAGCCAGCAGTTGCATCCGATACTTTTCCCGCATAGCAGATAACATATTTCGACTAACCACAAAGACTTGAGAGCAGATCTCAATCGTGTTAATAAATTTTCTCGTTGTTTTCTCAATACACAAGCAACGCTATGAACGAAAGTAAGAAGAAGAATATGAACCCAGCCAAACCTAGACCGCCTCTTATAACAACCGCTCGCACTCTCTTGCACTATTTATCACCCCTCCTTTGCTGGCGCCTACCGATATCATTGCCTGTGCTACCTCCACAAACTAAGTACCAGTTGCCGACATGCTCATTGCGGCTTAAACGCGAGTCGAGGTAGAGAAGCCACTGGGCGCAGGACCAGATGGCATACCAGTGGGACGAGGGCCACGAGACATGTTGGATGGGGCAGGGAAGCCATGAGGGCTGCTAGAGGGTATAGCACCAGTGGGACGAGCACCATGCGGGGGCATCGCTCCAGAGGGAACAGGGCCAGAGGGGACAGGGCTAGATGTTGCGGCACCAGAGGGCATTTTGGGAGCCCCCGAGGGCAATCCAGAGGAACTGGCGCTGGCTTGACGACGCTGGATACCTGTTGGGCGTACGCCGGAGGGGCGGGCACCAGAAGGACGACCGGATGGGCGAGCACCAGTAGGGCGAGGGCCAGGAGGTGGCATGTCTCCAGAAGGCATTCCGGTAGGGCGGGCGCCGTGAGGAGGCATGGCACTGGAAGGAAAACTGGAGGGCATACCAGAGGGGAAGCCGGTGGGCATCTCACTGGCTTGACGCTTCTCGACACTCGACGGAGCGCCTGATGGAGCTGGGCCGGACGGCATACCAGGTGGCTTTCCAGATGGCATGAGACCCGATGGGCGAGCGCCAGTAGGACGAGTACCCTTAGGAGGCATGGCGCCCGATGGCATGCCGGAAGGGAAGCCCGATGGTTTTCCCGCAGGTGGCGCACCAGAGGGCACACCGGACGGTATACCGAAGTCTTGACGCTTCTCTATCCCAGTAGGAATAGCCGAGAAAGCTCCAGTCGGCATTCCTGCGGGAGGAGTACCAGATGGCATGCCGCTCAGTGGTGCGCCGGATGGAAGAGGGAATTCACTGCTATGCCCATGTCCACCGTGCATGCCACCAGTTGGGTGAGGTATATCGCTTGGGAAGCCAGAGGGCATACCAGTTCCAAAGTGAGCGCCACTCTCGAACTGAGCTTGAGCTACTCCACTGGGACCAGCAGCACCACTGGGGCGAGGACCGCGGTGTTCATGACCGCCCATGTGGCCAGAAGGCTGCGCAGCGCCGCTGGGGAAAGCTCCAGGGGGCATACCCGAGGGAAAATTGCTCGGACGTCCGCCGTTGAAAGACTGGGCGCAGCCCAAGCCGGTAACGGCGAGCGTAACAGCGAAGCGAGAGAAAGCAACCATCTTCTCGAACTGACGATAGCCTTTAAATACTCTGAAAGCGTTGTAGAGAAGTAACGATGGTGATGCGGAAAGAAGCAAAAGTCGATGATGAAATTGAAGTGAATGAAAGCACACAGTGCTGTGAGAACGAGATACACAAGTAGAAGCTGGAAGTGAAGTGGTAATGAAGGTTGGTGGTTTGGAAAGATGAAGCTACACCTCATTGACTCTTTATATGTGTAGGCCTTGTCTGGACATACGGCAAGATGCACTAACTCTTCGATTCATACGACGCGGCATCAACGACATCGAAAGCATCTAACCCTAGATTGTACCCGTTGCCGCGTATGTGGATGCGAGGCCATGGCGTTGCCATCTACTTGACGCCTGTCATATGCTTCCATGCCAGGAGCCTGGTCGCAAGCCGTTGTTTGGAGGCATCCCGACACCCTTTCCGACTTTCCAGTGGAGGGACTAGGTAGGACCATTGGTGGACAGTGTGGTTTTTTCCATGGCGCGGCCTCGACAAAGTGAAACGCGGCAAAACCCGCCAGCTTACGTACCACAACCAACATCAATATTTTGTCCTTGGGTGCAACGATGCGGAGCGAATTGTTTTCAAATTGCCTTCAACGTCTTCGTGTGGAGAACACGCACGCAGTGCGCCGATATGGCATGGTCAAATCCTGAAGCATGCTACTCCAGTGCTCTGTGGGCCCGGTCGCTCGGCCGACACAATTTTCTCGAGAAATGGAAGAAACGCGATGGATTTCCTATTGCTGTTTGATTGAGCAATAGCCATCTCGGGGTACCTGTGTGGCTTGTCATGAGCTTATCTTCGCTTAAGCCTGAACTTGGTGCTTGCAATGGGCTGACCAGAGGCTACGCAGGCAGGGACAGGTCTCAAGGAATGTGTGCCGAAAGACCCTTGATGACGACAACATCGGGACATGTTCTGAAAGTTCAGGAGACTTGCATGAAACATGTTTCTTGTTGCCTGGCCTGTCTTTGCTCATCTCCACATGGTAGTCTGCGCAGCGGAAGAACATTCAAACGTAGGAGGGCTTCATCGAATGCCAAGCTTTTGCTGACGACGCAGCACGTGATCTGGAACGCCACATTGTATACGACGCGCACGGCCTGAAGCGAGCTGAAAGTGAATGCGACCAAGTGACGTCTGCGAAAAAGTTGCTTAAGTTCAATGGATAGGTATCCAGCATCATGGGAATCCTGAATTGTCTGGCAGGAGTGCACCAAATCGATGTTTAGCACCACGTGCGAGGCTGTCAGACATTGAGGGCATCTACACATGCAGGTTCAATGTTCTGTCAAGCTTTGTGAGATACTTACACAAATACGCACTCAAAGCATCACCTTGCCGAAATTCCCCGTGAGCGCTTCTATATTGATAGTAGGAACAGGCGCGCATGCCAGATGGGTGCAAATGATTTTAGCCGGGATTCGTGGAACAGGGCGATGATGCATGTCAGCAGTCGTGCATACTAGATGCGAACGCTTGCTCGAAATGGCCAAAGCGCTCCTTGTTCTGTCAGGACAATGATTCACGCGGAGATTTCCTGTCCGGTTCATGGTATCGTCTGTTTGATCTACACCTATATCGTAAGCTCATATGCGTTTCTAAATGTACACACAATCATCCACTGTCATGGAAGGATCCGCTACATGCCTGGTCGAATTGGGTCCCAAGTTACAATTTCCCCCTCCTGCTATCGACCGATTCTCTGAGCTTCTTGATCACATCACTGGGGTCTGAAGCGCCAAATACAGCGCTGCCAGCAACAATTACATTAGCGCCAGCGTCAGCAGCTTGATCAATAGTCTTTTCGCTTAGGCCACCGTCTACCTCAATGTGCAGCTCGGGATACTTTTGTCGAAGCGCGGTTACCTTGGGCAGCTCTGATGCCATAAAGGACTGACCGCCAAAGCCTGGCTCTACGGTCATGATCAAGACCATCTGAAGCAGTTAGTACGGTTTTCTAATCACACGTGACGCGGCCAATGTGGTTGTTGGCTGTCGAGGTTATTGATCCTGCTGCGGGAACAGCCAGCGGCGTGGGCGGGTAGGTGCCGATGTGTGACCTTCGGAGCAGCCGGTTAGGGCATGGCCAATGGATGAAGTGGCACTTGGGCAATATGTGGCAGACTTCTCGAAGGGATTGCGAAGGTTGATGGTGATTGACTGCGGGAGGTGCAAAAGTTCGCATGCTTAAGCGCCGCCACAGCGTGCCGCCCACACCCGAACAAGGTCAGCCCTACCAACCTCGTCTTATTCGACCACTTCCGAGGCCCGTTTTACCGACATATAGCGCGCGCATTCCCATTGTGATATTGATTCCGGCAGTAGTGAGGGTAGTAGTGCAGGGAAGGTGTACTCACATCAGGGACCTCTTCCTTGTTTGGGTTCTCTAATATCTCCCACAGTACGTCGACCGGTGTGCTCGGCTTGATGGCAATACCAGCCTGCATGCCTTCGCTATGTATGAACTGGATAAGCTCTTTTGGTGATGTCTTCTTATCCGACTTTCCACTCGGCGAGTCGGCGGCTGTCGAGGATACGGCGGCTTCGTAGTGGAAGCAGTACAGGTCGCAGCCGGCCTTCTTGAAGTCGCGCACCCACCTCTTGGGCTCGGCGATCATCATGTGGCAGTCAAAAGTGCCCTTGCCGTGCGCGGTGGCGGGGCGGTCGACGTGTGAGCGGATCTTGGTGACGACGGGCGCGCCGAAGGTCATGTTGGGCACAAAGTGGCCGTCCATGATGTCGACCTGCACGTGTCAGTCGCGTGCATTGTGTGTTTTCTACGGCGATGAAACGCATACATGAAGCCAGTCGGCACCCTGGGAGATTGTGTCTGAGCAAGCCTTGCCCAGCGCTCCAAAGTCGGCCGACAGGATAGATGGCGCAATGATAGCAGGTGGTGACATGGTGGGTGAGGAAGCGGTGTGTCTTGGTATGTGTGCGTGACGTGGGGAAGCGCCAACGGTGAAGATGTGGTGATGGTGGAGATTGTCGGTTTGCTAGTGTGTCGGAGCTCACGATAACTTTTTGGTGTTGATGGCATCAGAGAGCGGCGTCACGCCTGCCCCTCCGTCATGCCATGCCATATGCCCCCACCTGCAGCCTTGGCATGCCTCACCTCAGGCAAACGTTCATGCGACGAGGCCGACATCAGCTTTTGACGTTTCGAATCAATGACGACGCAAGGTTTTCATCGTGAATCAAAACCTACGCCATTTCTCTATCTGTACCAGTTGATGGACACATGATCTCCTGTATATGCCGTGTCGGCAGTGCCGCACCTGGCCTGCCATGGATGGCACGGCATGACAACATCGCGGTGCAGCCTTGGGCCAGCACCACCAGCCACGACGACATCCACAGCCTCGCGTAGAAACCCAAGACCATCAGACAATATCGCGCCCTGCAGTGAGAAACAGTTTCGACGAGGCCACTATTGGGCGAGTATGCAGTATCACGTGTCTATGCCCTGCTATTGGCCCAGCATGCAGCAGGCGAGCGCTGCAAATAGCACAGCCCGGCGCTTACCCAGCCAACACCAACCACGCAGTCCATGGCAACGTTCAACTAGCCCAAACCGTGTAGCGCATGGTAAAGGCCGTCTTCACCATAGACATGTTCCGCCCAATCATGCCATGTTCCCCATGGTCGCCATGCCGTGGCCATGCTTGAGCCGCTATCGTCTCTCCACCCAGACTCGGCCCTCTATGCGAGTGGACAAGCTGCTGGCAGTGTAGCTCGGACGAATGCCACAGTAACACTAGCCCGCAGTGAGTCGACGAGTAGGCGTCTACTTGCGATATATCCTTTCGTCGTCGCGCTCGCGCCGCATCTCCTCTCCTCTGCCATTCACTTCTAGCCCTCCTCCGAGCCCCCTTTCCCTCGCAAAGTCTTCGTTGATCGAAGCATTCCCATTTTTACCAGTAAGCTGTTGACCAGCGCAGTTTAGGGCTATAGCCCATCTTAATATTGCTTCTTTTCGGTCCCCGGTACTTTCTGTATTTGGACCCTCCAACCCACGCCGCACTCCCGCCTACTCGGAATTTCAAAATATCTTTAGTAATATTAGCAAGGCGGTGCTCACGCCACTCCAATATACCATCATGCCAGAGATGCTCGAGCCCGCAGTGTACCATCCTGCAGCCCTTGGCACTATGGTAGACTCTCATTATGCCTTGTCTCCGCTGGACCAGAGACAGGCACTTAATTCCACTGACGACGACTCGTCAATTCCCACCTACTACTTCGCCGCAAGGTACTCGACCGCTTCGGCATACCAACCCAGTGCCACCTCGCCCTCAAGCGTCGACGACTTTCCCACACCCAAGGCACGCTTGTTCGATATGACCCCACAGCCGTCGCCACGCTTCCCTGTCCACTCGGCTACCTATCCACCACCAAACCGGGAGAGTCGTCCAGACAGCGACTTCGACTCACTCTACGACGTCACCGACGATGAGGCAGAGGTACCGCTTCATGCATCAGCATCAGTCAAGAAGCTTGCTACCCAGCCAAAGCGAAGGCGTTATCCATCCATTGTCATCCCCTCGCCATCAGCCTGGCCTACCATTGAGAAGTTGAAAAGCGCAAACTCAGCGATGCCCGTTACTCCATCGCTGATGCTGACCCCATCTCGCCGTTATCTTGACATGATCGACTCGCACAATCTGCAGGTACCAGAGCGCTCAGCTGCTCCATCATTGGATGGCAGCCTCACATCCGAAGAGATGGACAAGCTTAGCTGCCCCGCTACGCCCGTCTCGCAGCGGAGGCGCGAGTCTTTTTCAAGCAGTGACTCCTGGGGTCCCGTGCAACTTGACTTGCAAGCCATGGAAACGCTTCAACATCTTGGCAACTCGCCATCCACCGAGCACTATGAAGAGCCTGAGCAACGAGTACCCCAGACTAGGCAGGCCCGGGGTGAGATGCAGGAGGTCTCTCGACCAAGCCTTGGTTTAAGTATCCCTTCGACAGTCTTCGGAAATGGGTCCTCTGGTAGCACACCTATTTCCGCTCTCTCGGTTCCGTCACCAGGAGGCTTCTTCTCTTCCCTTCAATCCACTGCTCGTCACACATGGAGCATTCCTAAGCGAGACGAGTCGATCCCAAACACATCTACCGCCGAGAGGTTCTACAACCTCCCCTGGCAGAAAGAGAACCGGAGGAACACGTCCCCGCATCCAGTGCCAGCTGTGCCAGCCCTTCAGAAGCGAAACTCAACCCTTGCTGGATCCACTCTGGACGGATTCGACGAACCGTTGGCAACATCGAGGCCAGTCATTCTCAGCCCCACGGATGAGAGTGTCGAGATCAAGGAGATCAACCCCAGCAAGACCATCTTCCAGTATAACGAGAACTACAATGCCGAGCTCCAGAAAATATCATCAGCTAATCTCGAGATGACCGGTCGCTGGTTGGAAGAGCAAGACGAACTACAGGCTGCTCTTCGCGACATGAGTGACATTAGCTCGCCCAGCCTCTCGAGTGGAACTCACAGCCGCGGTAGCTCGGTCGATAAACCCGTTGTCAAGAAATCGGTCAAGTTCGCTGATGAGCCGGCCAAGTCTCCAGTAGAGGAGCCGGTCACAGAGCCTGTTCTAACCTATGTTCAAGGTCTTGAGTACCTACGCTCTCGGTGCCAGGACAAGGATACATTTATCCACCGCCAGACGCGCGCTGAGGCCATGCACGTACAACGTCGCTGCAGTCCTCTGGCACATCGCGATCAGCTCCTCGGCAAGTTTGAGCTGAGCCAGCCAGATCGCCCGGCGCCGCCGCGCCCAGTGTCTGAGTTCTTCGTCAACGACCCGACGGTTTTGAAGGAAAGGATTGCACGTGCGCAAATGGAGCGCCAAGCGCTCGACCAGATGCTACCTATCCACTGGGTACTGCAAGCACAAAAACAACTCAACGGAGGAAAGCTGTTGAGCAAGGCCGCCGTACGGAGGGTCACCCGCGCCACTGCGCCACGCATACTTGATGTAGGTGGTGTCGCGGCCAATGACTGGGCGTGGGATGTTGCATACGATTACCCATACGCAACAGTGACGACTGTTTACACGGCGGGTAACAACATGTCTTCCAACGTCAAGGGCCCAGACAACCACAAGCACATGAACGTTCCCAACCTATGGACACTTCCCTTTCCATCAGGCCACTTTGATGTCGTCTCAGCTCGCACATTGTACGAGTTGCTCAAGACCAGGAAGCCCATGGGCAGGTCATCAGATGAGTACGATCTCTGCTTGAAGGAGTGCTACCGATGCCTGAAGCCCGGTGGTATCCTCGACTTTTCACTCATGGATGCGGATGTGGTGCACGCCGGCCGCAACGCTCAAGCCATGGGAGTGGAGTTTGGCTTCAACCTCAAGACTCGCGGCTACGACGCGCAGCCTACCAAGACATTCCTTCCCCGTGTATCCAAGGCTGGGTTCAAGAATGTACAGAGGGCATGGATGATGCTCCCCATGGGCAAGACGGCAGCGAACTGGCGCGACACGCTTGCGGTTGGCGCCGAGCCAAAGTACCAAGAACGTCGGATCACGGAGGATGGCGAAATCGAGCTTCAGGATGCGCCAGTGTTTGGCACAACCATGGACGCAGCGATGCTGACTGGTGTAGTCGGCAGCTGGGCGTGGGAGAGGTGGCTGTTGAGGTTGCAAATGGAGATGGGCAAGGACGAGGAGAAGTTGTTGGAGGGCGTCGTCAACGTTCTCGAAGAAGGATCGCAGAGCCATGCTGGATGGAGGACCTTGACTGGTTGGGCAAGAAAGTAATTGCATGAGTGATTAGGGGTTTATGCGATACGGTGTTATGACGGTGGGGGCATTTTGGAGTTGGATGGATAGGTTGGACTGGACTGTACCAGACCTGGTTGATACCACACACAGCGAAATTTCCTTTGTAGATCAAATAAGAATAGTGTGGAGCACATGTACATGTCTACTCTTACAGCCCGGATGCAGATGAGTGACTGCATGATGGTTGGGGGTGATGTTCTCAGGCGGGCGGTGATGCGGCAGATCAGCCTCGCCCACGGCGCGTGCGAACCCCACACACGGTCCCTGCGCAACCTCGTCACTCTGCCATTGACACCAAAAGTCGCGACGACGCCACAAACAACATTCTCGCCCGCTTCCACGGATCCCCCCGCAGACATACACGTACACTCGCCGTATCATCTGGAATATCGCAGCGACAATGTTATTCTTCAGGTTCGTCTTTCCCCCCAAACTCGGACGCCATAGCTGCGCGGGAGAGAGGAGAAGAGTTCAAGGCGGCAGTCGACTGACCTTGGCCTACAGCTTCTTCAAAACGCTCGTCGAGCATGAAATCACCGTCGAACTCAAGAATGAAGTCCAGATCCGCGGCACGTTGAAGAGCGTAGACCAGTACTTGAACATTAAGCTGGATAATGCAGAGGCGGTGGATGAGCTGAGGTGGCCGCATTTGGTACGTCCTACGCACGTGGACCCTGTTGTTGCAGCAGGGAGAAGGCTATAGCGCTGTGGAGGAAGAGAGACTGCGCGCGCTATAGCGATAGCTTGAAAAGGCAGAGGCTAATATCAACCCACTAGTGCTCGACAAAAGACATGTTCATCCGTGGTTCCGTTGTCCGATACGTTCACCTTCCCTCGGGCGCTGTGGATACGGCTCTGCTGGAGGATGCGACGAGGAGAGAGGCCGAGGCGGCGAAGAACAAGGCGAAATGAGAAACGCTGGGAAGGGAAGGGATGATGTGATTATGGATAATGCGCGATGACGATATGAAGGGAGAAGAAAGAAGCACGGGCCAAGCATATGTCTCTCTGTGATATTCAGAATGGGGAGACGAAAGAGAAGCTGGCTTTGGCCATTTGAGGGAACGAGAGATGTAAGAGGCTGGCTTCTTTTGCCGTGGAGAATGGCAGCTAGGAATATGAATATACCCATGGGCAGAGTGGAGCATGTGTCTTTACAGCTCCTTTAGTCTTCACTACCGCTTTCTTATCTCTCTTGCAATTGCTCCGTATTCTCTATCATTTCAATCTTGCATACCATCTACTAATATCCAGTCAACGCCCAGACGCGAAACCCCACGTCCGTTCTCTACGCGAGATTGAGTTGAGGTGGTAGAGCAAGGGATTTCCAAAGACAAGATGCAGTCAGCCCCTCCTTCACTTGGTCGACACCTAACAACGAACAATGGGAGCATCCTCGAAACGAGAAACCCCACTTCCACCTTCACTCCAGCTTTTAGTACCACTCAACTAACTGCAAATGCTGACTACCTAGTCCAAATTAGTAGTACGTTACTCCCCATCGCACAACAACCAGACGCGCCTCCCCCCCCCCCCCCCTTTCCAATCTATACCCAACCTCAGGCAATTCCAACAAGCTTGTACCCTTTCAAACACAACCATCACGACGCGCCTTCCACCGTGACGACCATGACCTCGCCACTACCAGCCTACACCCTCGCCGCCCGCGGCGACGCCCCAACCCACACTCCACAATTGCCCACGCACATTCCTTTGTTCCATGGGCCCGTCTCCGGCGCCGCAGTAGGTCTGCTGTGTGGTCTCGGTGGCTGCGGCGTCATTGACGTGGTGGTGTGGCTGATTGTGTATTTTCGCGTCAAGCCTCTGTCCAACTTATCGGCGAATCTCACGGTGGCAAGGGAAGGAACGACGACACTGAAATGAGATCGAGAGAGGGAGAAACTGTAACATGGTATCTGTGGAGAAGCTGGGGTTGGTGGGGTACAAGCGATATGCGGTGAGAGAAGGAGGAAGGATGCGGTGTTGGATTCCAGCTAGGTGGAAGCAGAGAGCGGTGTAGGATCCTGGGGGTTGTGTATTCTCGTCGTTTCTGGTACCTGTTTGGGCTAGAGATGAAGAGACCACGGTATATCTGCGCTGGGATGATAGAGGTGATTAGTTGCGGCATGGAGATTTGGAAAATATAATACAAGACTCTTCTGACCGCCCTAGGAGGGGGAACAGCAAACGGAATAAGTCACAGTCGCACGTGAATTGCGAGTTATGATGGGGACTTTCAGCAAAAGCAATTACACAAAGTTGGAGTTACGAATTAATTCTGAACATTTTCGGTTGCCAGAGCTACCGACAGCCGGCTTTTAGTCATACATGTTCTTTTTTCAACTCCTTGCCCATACCCAAACATCTATTGTCCCTGTGGCGTTAATATCTCCGCAAGCCTCATCCTCAGCTTTGCCTCTTTCTTCGTCTTCTTCTCCTCGGTAAGTTTCTTCCGCGCCGGCATCTCCAAATCCCCATCAGCACCCCACGTGAGTAAAGGAGCAGTCTCATCACGCCACGTTCTGACGCGCTGAATTCTCTCATAGTCCCGGCGTGAGTTCTGCCCGTCCAAAGCTTTGAGACTCTCCTGGAAAGCTTGCTTGTTGCTCTCGTATGATTGAACAAACGTTATGACCATATTTGCGAGACCGTACATCAACATGAATGTGATGAGGAAAGTCGCGATGAATCTAGATACGGTATCCAAGAACCCGGTGACATTCACTGCGCAGTAGAGGGTGACAAGCGCACAGGAATATGCGAGCCAGTGTGTATCGGCCCCGGCTTCGGGTGCGGTCATGGCGTTGCGGAGTCAGATTGAATTATTAGTTGAGTGGTTGACGAGTTGTGCAGAACGTAGGCCGTTTAGTTAATAGGAAGGTGCTTTCCCTGGGGTGGCATTTCCCAGAGAGAAAAAAAAAAGGCGTAGGGAAATCGTAGTTGCACTGACAGCGCACGCCGTATTGAAGGTGCAATCATTCACCTTGGGTTAGACAGAAAGGCCCTACCTGCCTCGGTCGTGAATTGCCGCTATTAATCTATACCTCATTCACGTCTTGTTCTTTCGTGCCTCATGTCTTCACTTGCAGTGTTTACATCAAGCTGAGAACGGGCAAGAGCGTATGGGTTTGGGCAAGGAAGATTGGGAAGGAGACGTGGACTGGCATAGTGGTTGAGGAGGAAAGCACGACTATGGTAAGTACATGTCCTCATTTGCTACTGCCTCTGGTCAGGGAAGCTGCGATGTACGCCATCGTGACATTCGAAGGTCTCTGACTATCTGCTCAACACTCACTTTCCCTTTCACAGACGCGCGGTTCTGAAACTTTTCACTGCACTTTCAATCTACATTCATAAATATTCGCTCCAATAGCAAAAGTTTCGTCATTGACAACAGGGATCTTTACTCGTGGGGAAAAAAAGGTTGCGGGGATCTCCGACGGTACCAATACAGAAGTGGGTGAAGCAATATATTTGACCGCGTCTTGTGCTTGCGTATATGTATTCGTCACGCTCTACCTACCATGTCAGAACGACCGTACCCAAGCCGAATCGCAATTCTATCTAATTGATTTCTTCTCGCCCACCAGCCCGCTTGGGTGAACACACGGCTAAAATATCAGCAGCAATCCATCATGGGCGCACTGCGCTGAACCAAGACTATTCTCTGGGCTTTATTTGCAAGATTCTTGGAAACGATAGTTGCGCTGCAGCGCATGTCGGCTAATTGTGAAGTCACGTTTGAGGTTGCGCGCGACATTGGCTTGCAGAGAAATGTTGTGTTCAGGCTGACGCGAATGATCGACGCAGGGGTGATGGACACGACTTGCGTATACTGCCGCATACGACGCCAGTAGGTGGTGTATTGGATGTGCAGCAGAACGAGGAGTAGGAGTATTATGACAAGGTAGCAAGGCGAGTTATGCCTCATTCGGCGCTACCAATGCGGTGGGCTGCCATGATAAGTCGTACATCAAGGTAGTCAGGTAGTCCCTCGAGACGAGACTTGGTGGGAATGCGATGGATGCAGCATCCAACGGCCAACGCTGGCGGCTCGGCATGACGAACATCTGGCACATGCATGTGATAGCGCTCGATGCCGACTGTACGGTTCGCTCGTATCGCCGCGACTGAAGCGAAGAGAGACGGGTGAGGCCCCTGTCCCGAAGGAGCGAGTCTATTCGCACGTGGAGAGCATCTTCTTGAGCACGCCCATGAGGGTGCCGTTTTCCAGGGCAGCGGCGACCCTCTCTTTGTCTCCCAGCTGCTTGTTCACCTGCTCGTCGGTGCTGTGGGTGCCCTTTTTGATGCGTACGTCAACGCGGAAGCGCGGGGGCAGGGCCTGCTCGAGACGGACGCGGACGCCCAGGCCGATGACGGTGGCCAGAGAGCAGTGGGTGATGGTCGGGGTGATTTCAACGACAACGGTGCTTATGTTGGAGAGCGGTGAGGTAGGCGGCAGAATGTGGATGTCAGGCAGATTCACGACGGATAGCGAGCCGAGGGACAGTGGATGCTCGGGGTCGCAGATGGTGGAAATGAGGTCTGTCATGCGCGGGGTCAGCGAGGGGCTAATTTCGCAGCCGCGACCAAGCAGGCTGTGAAGTGGACTAACTGACCGTATATTTCCTGCTCGTCAATGTCCTCACGTGCGTCGTCGTCGTCGTCGCTGCCGCTGCCGCTGCCTTCTGAATCGCGTGCCGAAACAGCGTCGTCAAAGGGGTCGCTGAGGTAGTTGTAGCGCGGTATCAGGTCGTCGAACAGGCCTGTGCCGCCATGGTCCCGCTTCTTGACCGTTGAATCACTGCGCCGGGAAGGCAGATCGGACGGGTTCAAGATGGTCGGGTTGGCGTTGTCCTTGTCGAGCTCCATGGTGCTAGGCAAATTACTCGCAGCAGCGGCTAGCTGGGTGCCGTACTATAGGAGACGTAGTGGTGGTGTTGGCCGTCGTGGTGGCTGTGGCTGTCAAGGGAAGGAGCCGTCGTGGGCGCCTGCCTTTGGCAAATCTGCGAGGCAACTACGCCCGGGCCACCCACGACCCCTCCTTCCCATCCTCCCCCTCCTCTCACCCCCGTCAGCAGCTGCATCTGGCATGTGCCAGCGCTTCATGCTCACCTCTCCTGGCTGGCTGGCTGGCTGGCTGGCTGGCCACCGCCGCCGTCGGCAACCCCCCAGGAACGTCGCGTTAGCAATCGCTATGCTAAACAATCTCCCGCAGATTGTCCGCGAGATACAGGGGCACTTTGTGTGGGGTGCGCCGTTCACACCACAGAGTATCCGTGTTTGACTAGTGCCCTGCAGGTGCCGAGCAGCACAAGCAGCAGCATCAGTACATTCTGCATTTCGTCCACTTCCACTTCCACTTCCACTTCCACTTCCGCTTCCTGGTCCATCCTTCCCGAGCCCCCCATCGGCGAGTATCGGCCACGCCTTACATGGCCTCGCATCTAGAAGGCGAGAAGGATTGCCGCCGGCGAGTTGCTCGGTCTTCTAGCAGCGACGGTGGAAAATTGAAGTTACATGGCTACTGCAAGGCTAGCTGGCTGACACTGGGCCGCAGCGACTTTGTGTGTGTTGATCCTCTCTGTCCACGCAATCCGACAAGCATGCTGTGTACAAATGTACAAATGTACACACTGCTGTCGGCTCCTCCCGCAACTTGACCTGCCTACACGCCGGAAATTCTGCCTCATCCGGCCCCGTGACCAACCACATGGCTAGGATCCCTCCGACTTCTGCCCTCGCCTTGCCGTGTTCCTGAGCGGCAGGGAGATCAACGGCAGTGATCAGCGTTGATGAGGTCAACACTTGTGTTATCTTGCTTTGACCCCATCACCACCACTTGCTTTCTATGGGCCTCTGATGTCTCCGCCGCAGCCTGGCGCCAGCACCTGTCAGTGTCGTACCATCCCGCCTGGGTCCAGAAGAGACATGTCTTGGCAACGCCCACCATGCCTTCTGCGTAATCGAAGCTAGATTCAAGCTGGCCAGGCGTTGACTGCCATCGCCGCTACCAGAGGCATCCTGGGGACGCAATCCCTCTACCTGTGCTGTCGCGTGCGGCGCAAGAGGATGCGACCCGGTAATCTGGATGACCAGCGTCTTGTAGGGTGGTTCCTCGCAATTCACTTTAGGTTTTTACCTCGCCAGAGGCAATCTTGCCGCGTCTTCATTCACCCACATCATGCAACCGCAGGTGCAGGCGCAGGCGTAGGCGCAGGCGTAGGCGGCACAAGGCAATGGGACCCATGCACCTCGATAGAAGCCTTCTCGAAGTCTACTCAGCCGTCTCTCGCTTCACGGCCGCAATATTCGTGTTCGGTTCATGCGATGCCATGCAGGATGCCTGCCAGACTACAACTCCAGAGGTCGCGTTAACCCAATACGTAGTAGCCATCTGGAGTAATATTGTTTTATGCGGGCTACGCTGATGGTGATGCGTCTGCCGTTAGAACCTTGCAGGCAGTTGCGACTACCAAGCTTCCGTTCGAATCAATTCGCCGACGTGTCGTGCTCAAGACACACACCGGCTCAGCCGTGATCCCTACGGCACACGACGGGATCTTGTCATGCCCAATCCTCCATAAGCCTCTCTCTAGCTGCCATCGAGTCTGCGGCCATGGAGAAGCCACCGATCAGGGCCAGCCTATCACCGAGGCACGGCAGCGACATCCAGTAGCGCACGCCATGCCTCATGGGGCGTCGCGCTATGTCAGTTTGGAGAGTCTGTGGAAGACGTATGTTTCGCTTGGGCTCCTGAAAGTCGCGCAGAGGTCCTACCAGTGGAATGCTTCGTGCCCCTTTCCAGCCTGCTATAGTAGTATCCATCTTCTGTTATACGTCGGCTAAGGCATAGCATTCGTCATCGAGGCTAGCCTCCGGAGATCAATTTCTAGAAGGCCCACTTGTCATGGCGATACAAGGCTGCAAAACCCAGGTCCCAAACATTCAGGCACCTGGTCGTCTGCGTGAGATGAAAGAAAACTACCTGCTACGACTCGATTACATGCATGCGCAAGATTTTTCCACAACGGCCAGCCCTACTGGTCGGCTGTGGCCTGATGTACTTTTTTTTTTCTCTAGCCAGTCCAGCAGATGCACTCGCCACCCGAGCCTCTTCTTTGCGACGAGGTGCGTACGCGGTCCGCTGAAAGATTTTGCCTTTTTGACTCTTGGTTTGCTGAGTGAGAGCGGCGCCGTCCATGTGTGCCTGTGTATGCCCTGTGTACGACGGGCATTTCAGCTGTCAGACTTCGCCCCCGGAGCTGCGTTTATAGCAACAGTTCCCGGCGGATCGCAAAGCTGTGTGGTCCACACTACCCGTCGTTCTACGTGATACGATTCAGGATATCTCCAACGGGCACGACAATCCCTGCGGCCCATTGCCTCACACCCCCACAGCACGGCAGTTCCCTGTGCCCGCAGCATCTTGGTAGCGGACGCTTGCCCTCAGACGCGTGCAGCTTGGGCGCTCATACGAAGACGCTATTAGTGCAGCAGTGCGGCTCCTGGATCCTGCACGTCGCATGCCATCTACCCCTCGCCCGCCTATTAACCCCTTCATACACGGTGAACCACCTTGGGACCACAGCAGTACTCAAGACTTTCAGGAGATCCATACACGGCAACGCCACCATTGCGCGCGTGAGCCACGCTGCGAGCCGGCTGCAAGTGCGTCTTCGAAACCCCGGCATGCCAGACATCGTCTCCACCTACCCTCCCTATGCGCCTGCTGCCCTGATCTGCCGTATAACCTAGCCACGCCGCGGCCCTGCGGAGATTTCGCGAGCGCTATACCATCGTACTGTACCTACCAGCTGTTCTGTGTTTTTTGCTGTTTAGTTGTCCCCATTTTCGCGAGTTCCTCCGTCCGCCGCCGCCGCCGCCAGCGATCTTGCACATTCTGGACCGTCATCGCGCCTTCGCTTCCATTGGCTGCCCAACCACGACCGCACACAACTTCATCGACCTTACTTTAGTGGATAGCCGACAACCCCGCTGTTCGCAACCATCGTGCCAGATCTCGCGCTGCCACTCCGGACTGGCCTGGTCTTCACCAAAACGTTATGCCCCCAGAGACGACTGGACGGCCACTGCTGCCCCAAACGGCGCAAATGCAGAGCTTCACTTTTGCGCCGCCGACACTGGCGCCACGCGAGAACCAGCGCAGTGAGTCCACCCACCGCTTTGCGCCGTGGGGGAAAGGTCACTGACATGCCCATCTAGACTATGTATTCGTAGACGAGCACAATAGACACAAGCGCTTGAAAGGTGTGATTTCACCGTCCCGGCGGTATCCGCCCAGCATGACATGCACATGCACTTGCTAATGTAATCTAGTAATGAGAGCATGCGAAGGCTGCCGCAGACGTAAGATCAAATGCGATGCAGCGACGACGAATGCATGGCCTTGTGCTGCTTGCATCCGCTTGAAACTCAACTGCGTCCCGCCTACAGTCAGCTATGACAAGGACTACAATGGTTCACAGACATTCGATCTCGAACCGAAGCCCTTGGAGTACGCTCCGGATGCGCCTCCTCCGCATGACTACCAACGGCATCCGTCCATGGCTCAAGCTATGCCTCACCAGATGCCGCCCTCTATGCCTAGCTCCACTCAAGGCATGTATCAGTCTTCGCCATATGTAGACCAACAATCGCAAGAACAATGCCACTATCAGTCCATGTCGCAGCCTCAGGTGGTCCAGCAGACGATGGGTTATGCTCCTCAGCAGGCCTATTCGCAAGCATCATCGGGACCACCAGCAATCTTAACCCCACCAGAGTCGGAACCTCACTGGCGAAGCGATTCCGTCTCAAGCTTGTCTGAAGCTTTAGGGGAGCTCAAGATTGATCACACAGCTATTGGTGAGCGGCAGCAGCATCTTGCAAATATGACCTGAAGCTGATATTATTAGCACCGTACATCACAAACATGAAAAAGGCGCTCGCTGAGACGCCAGCACAGGAAGAGTACGAGGTGCAATTGCCGGCGTCCGTTAGCCTTGATCACACAGTACGCATACCGCCAGAGATGATGCCCTCAGATGAACAGGCTTTGCACTATTTTGAGTACTTTTTCGCCAACGTCCATCCTTACTGCCCGGTCATCAACAAAGCCTATTTCTACCAGCAATGGCATAGTGCGCCAGACTCCATCTCGCCGCTCATGCTGGAGTCCATCTTTGCCTGCGCTACTCTGATGCTTGGAGATGTAGAGGAAGGCAATAAATGGCTAGCTCTCGCAACGAGTGAGTATCCCGCTATATCAGCTGACCAACTCCACTAACGATCTTCCAGGACATGAAGAAAGCTTCAAGGACGTATCGCGACTGAGCACAATGCAAGCGATGATACTCTTGCTGAAAGCCCGCGAAGCCTCGCCAAAGCGGGGGTACTTTTGGCGCTCTTGGATGGCTACAGTCAGTCTTGTAGCAATGGCAAAGGACTTGGAACTGCACGAACACTACGACACTCATCAGATGGGAAAGTCTTGCGGATCGACACCGCACGACTGCATTGCCAAGACGAGAGTGTGGCAGATGTGTTTGATATTCGAGGTCATGATTGGGGGTCCTCAAGGTAGGCTTAGTGGTAACCATTCGGCTCATGATACTAAATACCTTGCAGGGCGTTATGACTTCGGTGTCGATACCGACACGGTGGACTTGGAGATGCCAAGGCACATGGCGGGACAAGATCCTGCCGAACTCCAGATCGCCCGCCAATTCATCCAGTATGCCCGCATTGCCAAGAATGTACACCACTCCGCCATCATATTCGGAAAGCTAAGGAAGAAGACACCGGACTGGGCTCTGGATCCTGCTTTTGTGGCCCACAATGCCGACTTTTCTCTCTGGCTGCGGGAACTGCCCGAGGATATGCAAATCGTCTACCCCCAGGATGGTTCTGCTCCCTGGATCTCATCGCATCAGGCCGCCAATATGCACAGCTACCACTGCCTGGCCATCATCATGCACTTCCGACCTCAACTGCATGCCGTAGCAGACTCCTACGACGGCATTTGGAAACAGCACATGCTTACTTGTTACTCGGCCGCCAAGACCCTTTGCAAGCTTCAAGAAGCTATTCTCAAAACCTACGGCATGCCGGGCCTATTGTGTATGATGAGAGGCATCAGCTTCCACATCTACGCTGTGCTGACCTGCACCATGCTCCATCTCGTAGGTCATCTCGTCACTGCATTCTTTCTTCTGACTAACAGTGATAGGTTGCTGTGACCTGCCCTGATCCTGAAATCAATCACGACGCCAGAGACTTTTTCGTGAGGCACATGCGCGTTCTGGAAACTATGTCGCCATCATTCCCCATGCCCGAAATGCAGCAGCAAGTGAACAGCCTGCGTCAAGCTTTCTCGGCCGACTGCTCGAAGCCATTTGAACTGAAACCCACATTTCCATTCGGCAGTCCTCAGGTAGCGCCACAACCAAGTCCCATGGGCCACCAAAGTTCTTACCGACCGCGCCATCCGAGCCATCCATCGCCGTTGGAACAACCAGGTCAGGTCAACTACCATTCACACCCCATTACTCCACCAATTTCGGCGTCCGACCGGGGATCGAAGGCTGACTCTCCCGTAGCCCAGTCTTTGGTCATGATGGCATCTGGTCAACGTGCCCCACAGTCAGCGTCCAACATGCAGATGCAGGAAAATGTACAATGGAACCCTCAACGCATATTTGAGTGAGTCCGAGCTTTCTAGAACAGCGCCGACATGATGCTAACATGGTATAGTCAATGGAATGTTGCCTTTGGTACGCCCCCTCCTACTAGCGCCTCTTCTCAGTCCTCTCCGCCGCTAAGACCCAATCCTCCAGGAACCAATTACGACATGCGGCCGGCGCAGGACTCGATGCAACCTGGTTACCAAATGGCGAATACTTCGCCTCAACCCAGCAATGTCCATGGACCACCTGGTCAAATGCCACCATCTTCGACCTATGGAAATGCGGCGCCCGTCTATGTCACTCCATCCATGTGGCAGGAAGCTGTTGCTAGTTCTCTGCCAGACGGGCTGAAGCGCAGGTGGGATGGCAACTCCATGCCCGACCAGTCTATGTACAAACGGGCGCGATGAAACAGGAGGTTTCAGTTTCACCAGGATTGTCAAAACGGTTCGTGCAAGGAGGATGAGCATGAAGGGGGAATGGACTGCGCTTGTTGCTAGCACACTCTTGCTCCTGGGCGCGCGGAACACGGAAACGACGAAACGGGAGTACGCTGTGGCGTTATTGGCATAGATGCTCAACGTGCCGATAAGGTCAAGGAGCTCACTCTTCCGCTCCAGAAACGATCTCGAACGACCGTACTGGCTCTACCACCAGCTGCGCTCTTACATTCCAAAATCGCAGTTCATGGAGAACAGCGCTCCAAAACACAAGCGCCACTGTACAATATATTGATCTTGCACCACACGCAAGCACGACGGCCATGACGAACAAGCGACGCTAGCGCTCTAGTTCAGCATAATGCTTTTACTGTAATATGATACTGGTCAGACGAACTGCTTGAACACAATCGCAACACATGCGGACCTTCTTCATTCATCGTGCTACTTTGTGCAATACCCACTTCTTGCGTAGTGCATCCAGATGCGGTCATTGCGATAACCCCAACAATGCAATCGCTGGCTTACCTGCTTCTAGCTGCCAAATCTGACCGGCGAACCCGTTGCAGTCGGCGGCCTCCGACTCTTCAGATTTACATGATACGAGCCCCAGCTATCCCCACTCACTCTATGTCTCCCTGCGCTTTTCACTAGCGAGCCGCTCTACTTCGTCATATTATACAAAGACAGAAAGTGATCATACATTACCCGCACGCGTCATATGTCTCTGCCCAAAGATCATCTACATGCATCCCAGCCACCTTGCTTTAGTAATTCAACGAAGCCAGAACGTCGAACGGGCCGTTCCAACCAGTGGCCCAATCAGCAGCATGCATGTGGGGATCAGAGCGGTTCGCCTCAACTTTCCATCCTTCCATCCGTCGCATCGTAGAAGCGGTCTAGCCTGGTGGTGTGTTATTCCTGAGCGAAAGTTCCACAGCCAATACAACCTTGAAGATCTCCAATAGATTTGGGCAGTCGGACCGCTATTCGTTAACGAGGGCGGTCGCGCGCACGAGAATCCCGGACCTTCGATAATACAGGTAATAGGTAATAAATGATGGCGGTCGCCCGTCGAACCGGGTTTCGCGGCTCCCAGGCAATATCGAGCACACCCACCCATAGCAGTGGAAAGATCCCGAGGCCCAACGGCCTAGCGCTGTCAGTGCCTGAGGGAAAATTTCAGCATGTGAAATCATGCCACGCACGGACGGCACCTAGCCAGCGAGCGCACCCTTGCAAGCCTGGCTCTCTTCTTCCCGGGTCAGCGAACACGGACCGCTTCATCATGTGGAGAAGCGCTAGGGGGTTGCTGTAAGGGAAAATCCCAATCTTTTTTTTACATGGGGAGGGGACAGACGGGTGGTAAGCAAAAAAAGAGGTTCAGCGTACGCTACTGCACGATGTCACACGTGTACTGTAGGACGTACGTGAGCAAGCATGCAGTCTTTGCGTGCAGTTACGTTGCAGCATGCTGCTACTCGCCTTCAAACCTAATACACATACACACACACACACACACACACACAAGAGTTGCATCGTAGCTGCAGACCTATCAAACCGCATCAACTAATGCACGTCTACTAGCCCCTCTTGTCTCAACCTTGGAAGCAACAACGAAAACATGCAGCTTGGCCTGGCCCTTTCTCCTCGTAACGGAATTTGCCATACACGGCGTCCAGTGGTGGGCGTAGTTGTAGCAGCAGCAGCAGCCTGTTGGCGGTAACTTGGTTCATTCGCCGACTATAATCCCAGCTAATCTGCACCTCCCCTTCTCTCTAGACTCTCTCTCTCTCTCACCCTGACCCCTGGTTTCAAGACTCGCTCCTGCTCCCTTGGACGACCATACCTACGGCCTTTGAGCAGAGTCCCCACCGATAATACTATCGTCGACTCGCTTTGACCAGCTCCTTTACAAGGCTTGACTCGACCGGGTCTATGATCTCGTCGACCTATGCGGCGAGTCATGCCTTGCCGAAACACGAGGCCCTCGCCGATCTGGGACGATTCGCGCGACCGCCTCGCCTGCTGCCTACTGCTAAAAACTCGCATGATGATCTTCACATTGACGGCCAAGACCACTTCATAGCAAAGATGGGGGGGGGGGGGGGGGGGGCCAAGGGGGAAGCGGGAAGAAAGAGGCGGGAAGAGAATTGGGAACCAAGCGAAGAAGGGCCGGTTCGGCCTCTGATCGTTGTTGTGGAGTGTGGAGCTGGTGGTCCGTCTTCTCTATTTTCTCTCTTCCTTGCAAATCGATTAGAAAAAAACCCCCTTGGGATGTGTTTTTGTGCTACGAAAATAATAGTGTTGTTCAAGAGGTTAAGGGGGATTAGTATTGTACGTTTGCTTGTTTTCTATCACGAGTATGATGTGTGACGATTCGGGTCATGAGTACACGAGTTATCTACTATTCCGGGCAGCCAAGATCTGACGCTCACTCAGATGCCCACTCAGATGTCCAATACCAAAACAAGGAAAAATAAAGAGAAAATAACAGATTTACTACCCACGCCCGGCAACTGACATATCGAACCGTGGGTAGGTGTCTTAGCCCGATGATCTTCGCCGTTTGATAATGAGCGAGATATCGGCTCGGTATTGTCGGCTAAGACACCGATACCTTTTTTTCGACTACGGTTGCCCGCATCCGCTTTTCCCGCGCGCTTCACGGCCTCGTTGTTCCACGCGAGAAATTACGAGACGTTACAGACTGGGTTGTGGTGGACCGGGAATTGTGGGGTGCATGGTATGACGGAGGACGCATGGGAACGGGCGAATCCATGGTCGCGAGTGACATGCTGGGCTGATCGCTGCTTGGCTGAGTAGGGCGGGTAAACGTTTACGAGACTTGGAGGTTTTGAATGTGAGGACGTGAAGTTGGAGGGCGTTTGTGGTACTACTTGCACGACTGCAGGCAGTTTTGTTTTGAAGGTGCAACGGTGTTCGTGCGTCGCGTTCGTGAGAAAGCGGATGGGCTCTCATGTATCGCCATTCCCGTGAAGGCAGAAGCTGATGTTGTTAACTTCATGAGGAATAAAAAGATGCGCAGTAGCTGGTCACCAGATGGGATGAAGAGAAGTAGGATCAACTTTTCTAATCATTCCTAGAGCTAATCTTCGCGCACACCTATTCGAGGATGCCGCCCTTCGTCTCCATACCCAGTGAACGCCGTCGCGCTCTTATCCTTCGGCAAGACCGCGTTCAGAAACACGCCCACGATGGCCGCGATAACAAAAGGTGTCTCAACCGCGAGATTGATGCCCTGCTCGAATCCAATCAAGTTCTCGTTTGGTCCATCGTATGCCAGGACCTGCGCAAACCAATCGGGCTGACAAATATCCATAAATCCGATACCAAGTGCAACAGCGAGAATGAAGCGGTCGCGACGCGTCCACGCGATGAGTGCAAGGACGCGAACACCAGCGACGGCGATTGTACTGTAGAGGAAAACTTGCATGCCACCCAGCACCGATGGCGGCATAGAAGCAAACACAGCGCCGAACTTGGCAACCACGCCCATCAGCACCAGGAAGCCGCTTGCTGCCCAGCCCGCGCGACGAGATGCACACCCCGTGAGCACAATGACACCATTGTTGCCAGCTTGACTGACCATCGGAGGCCCAGTAGCTAGAGCGCTGAAGAAACTACCAAGGCCATCGCACAAAATGCCACCCTGGATTCTGCTGTTGAACTCCGTCCCTTCAATGTCGACACCCGACAACTCGGCCGTAGCCAGGATATCCGGAATGCAAGAGACAGCCTGGCACGCGAACATGATGATCATGGGCAGAACCAATGCGCCATCGACCGAAAGTTTGAACGTGTGAACCCAGAGAAAGGTACCGCCGGGCGCTTGATCGAGCTGCTCAGTGGACCAGTATCCCGCAGCACCAGAAATGACACAGCCAACCGCGAGGCCAATGACAACAGAAGCTGAGCGCATCAGCGGCGCGCCGACAGCCTCCACCAGCACAATCGTCGCAAATACACTGAAACCCAGGCCGATCAACTTGGCATGTCCCCACACCAGCGGTCGTGGTGCACTCGTATCCGGGCAAAGAGCGTAAAAGCCCTCTCCGCCATGGCAGTTCGATGACCCGCCCCAGTTCTGCAATCCGTTGCCGACAAGGTATATCCCAATAAGAGTGAGCAGTGCTCCAGTGATGAGTTTGGGGAAGATTCTGTTCAGCAGCTTGGGCGGCACGAACGCTAGGCCGATTTGAATCCATACGCAACACAACATGGTTCCTAGACAAGCGCCCCAGGCATCTGGACAAGGCGCTTGTGTTCCGTCCGGGAGGAGTGGACATGTTCCGGATTTGTAGCGTAGAGCGGCGTAGTTTAGGACAATGGGCAGGATGTCAAAGGTTGGGCCGACGACGCTTAGGAGGCCTGTGCCGATGAAAAAGGGCGTTTTGGATATGTGCAGTCTGGTTACTTGGAGTGCTGTCGCTATGCCGGTTGTGATGAAGGCGGTTGAGACGAGGTATGTGGTCATTGCGGAGTCGAAGTTGAAGGCCCCGGATGCGATGGCGAGGGGTGGCGAGACAATGGAGCCGATCATCGTGAGGGCATGTTGGAGGCCGAGAAGCAGGGTTAGGAGGATAGGGACGCGATCATTGAGGCCGTAGAAAGGCGCTTTGTAGTCTTTGTATTTGCGGTTCAAGGGCCAGATGTTGGGGGTGATGAGGTAGATGTAGTCCTGGAGGTTGTCAGTACTGAGTGGGTAAGTGGGACAAGGGAGAATGAACACACGTAGTCACCAATCCATCCGTCTTTCGTTGTGAGTGCATACTTTAGCTCTGCAAGTGTGTCTTGCCATTTCGTAGTCACCGTGCCTACTTCTTGACTGGCTGCTGGGGAGTATGGTGTTGTTTCGTCGGCATACTTTGGCTTTGACTCTGCTTCGCTCTGAGATTCGGCAGCCATAGCTGCTACCGAATAAATATGATGCTGATTACGATGGCGAGTTGCAGCGTGGCATAAGCATACCCATCATCGCCCTATATGACTATATAGCACAGTCCCAACCATCGTTGACTCGCGGTCCGCTCTGGTTCGACAGGGTGCCTTTCCCCCGATAGGCGTTCCTGCGTTCAAAACCTCGCGATAGCCAATCCATCGGAATCTAGCTATCAACCGGTAGTCAAATTAAGTCCTGTTATATTGTAAGCGTGCCCTGAGCAGTATTCTAGACGGTGGGGAGATAAGGCGGTGCTATCGTGTTTAGCGTCGGCCGTCCCCTGTCGCCTTAGGCGAGTGTGCGGAAGCGGAGAACGGCGGTAGTACACATTGCGGAGTGCCTGGGTACGACTTGCGAGAGAACGTAAGAGTAGCGGGAGGCGATAGCGGTAACGACATGAAGTAATACAATCTCTCGACACGGTGAGATCAGCGGAAATCGACGACACTGCACTACCTGGTCCTCATCTAGTTGCCGACCGAGACCACCAAGCTCGGCATCCGATCGCGCTGGCAAGATTTCACTACTACTATCAGACGTTTCAGTGCAGATTGAAGAGACCATGGAGTCGACCAGCGGAACCCCGGTGCGGCTATTAGTTCACGCGACTATAGTCACCGTCAACAAGAGTCGGGAGATCATCTTGGACGGCGCGCTACTAATTGAAAGAGGCCGGATCGCATCGCTGGGAAAGAGCAAGGACCTCTTGGACCAACTGCAGGCAAGAACAGGTCAAGAAGTCGAGATCATTGATTGTACGCACAAGATCATTATCCCAGGCCTCATCAACACCCATGCACATCTAGCGCAGTCACTACTGCGCGGGCTTGCCGAAGACCTCCCACTACACAACTGGTTATGCGACGCCATCTGGCCATTGGAAGCAAATTATGCCGAGGATGATGGCTACGTCGCGTCCATGTTGACGATAGCAGAGATGCTAAAAACGGGAACGACGTGTTTCTTGGAAGCCATGCTCACGCATAGAAGCGGGTTGGAAAATGTCGTGCGAGCGGTCGAGGAAACTGGTATTCGAGCTTGCCTGGTGAGTCTCATGGATCTGCTTCGCTGATCATTGCTGATGGGGAACTGCAGGGAAAGTTGATCAAGGCAGCTGAGTCAAACCCAGACTTGAACATGAAGGATGCCAGAGATCGTGATGTGGACTCCATGTCTGTGGCTGTCGCTCTTGCTGCACACAAAAAGTACCACAATAGCTGCAACGACCGGTTGCACATATGGTTTGCCGCGGGAACACCCCGTGGCTCACCCATGGCTGCCCATGCTTCGATCGGCGAGGCAGCGCGAGCAAACGACATTGGCCTTACTATGCACTGCGCAGAAGCACCAAAGGACCTTCCCATCTACCGCGAATACTATCAGTGCAGTCCTTTCCAATTCTGCCAGGATACTCAGCTCACCGGACCTAAAAGCGTTTTCGCGCATTGTGTACATCCGGACCCAGCAGCCGGCGATTTCGACATTCTGCGTGAGAGCAAAAGCACTGTTTCGCACAACCCAACAAGTAACCTCAAGCTTGGATCTGGAGTCGCGTCGATACCGGAAATGGTGGCAAGCGGTGTGAATGTAGCGCTGGGAACGGATGGTGCGCCTTGTAACAACACGTACGACATGTTTCGTGAGATGCATCTAGCATCGATACTTCATGGTGGAGTGAGGCAGAATACCGGTGTCTTGAGTGCATACGATGTTCTCGAATTTGCCACGATCAATGGGGCAAGGGCCCTAGGATTGGAAAGCGACATTGGAAGCCTGGAGGTAGGCAAAAAGGCTGACATTGTCGTTGTGGAACCAAAAGGCGTGTCGAGCGCTCCATGGTCTGCCGCTGAACAGGGCACAGGGGGCATCGATCCTGTCACAATCCTCATCCATTCTTCCGGGGCGAATGTGGACACTGTGATTGTTGACGGTCAAGTACTTGTGCACAATGGCGAATTGCTGCGCATCGATGAAGACACAATCATGAAGAAAGCGAGGGATTCGGTTGCTGGTATACGAAAAAGGAGCGGCATAGGTGCAAGGAATCATATGTCGTTAAGATATACATAGGCTCAGAATTGAAATGTAAGCAGATCATCAAAAAAGCTTTGTGCTCCAAATCCAGCTTGCGGCGGCAACATGTTCATCAATGATTCCCACGAAGCATCCCCCACACTGTCAGGGGCGTGTGCTGCTGGCGTAGACGTAGGCGTAGTCACTTGCAGGTTTTGCGACACATGACTGATAAAGCTATCCACATTGAATGTCCGGGCGCGCTTTCTTGATGAGGCTGTGGTGTCGCCGAACTCGGTGGTTCGTGGTCGCTTTTTGCTTTCGATTGTGCCACCTTCCTGAAGTTCGCGTTGTAATGCTGACAATAGCTGAATACCCCGCGAGGCGATCTTGCTGCCTTCAAACCTCTTCAGGTATTCGATCGTATCTGAAACAAGACCGCTATGTTCTCCAAATTCTTTTTCGGTCGCGCTCCGGTGGAACAAGTCAAGACTAAGTATGATACCGGCTGCGACCGAGAACGCTTGCTCAATCCATAAGACAGGACCTTGCTCATCATTTGCAGATAGTGCTTCCTTTAGGATGGTCTTTGATGCTGCTATACACGTACGACGGGTAAACGAGAATGCGGAGTTGGTGAACGACAGCCCTAGGAATTTTCTATGAATCATGATGATCTTGTGTGAAGCACAGATTGTCAGTGATCGTCTGGCCCAGCCCACATATATCGGCCAAGTCTTGGCTACTGGCGCATTGGTTGACAGGAATGTAGGCATACATGCTGTAGCAAGTTTTCGCATCTTTTCGTCGTACTGCAGTACCTGCTCATATTTGGTGAAGAGGGTATTGCAGCCTGCCATGGCGTCGAGCAGTTGTGGCATAAGTGCAGCAATGTCGTAGCGATAATTACAATAGCTCGCCTGAGTCGGTGTAGATAGGGGTTGAGGTACCATGTCGTTGTCGTTGCAGTTCAACAGACTGGCATCTTGAAAGAACCGTGGATTGAGCGAGTAGGACTCGGAGAAGGGAATCTGAAACCAGTCTTGCGTGCAGAGCTGATTGAACACTCGTCGTCCAGCCTCGCGTTGGCGAAGTTGCTTCTTTGGAGTGGTAGCGATCGAGCTCTCAGGACCGAGGCGGTGCAAACCCAAGCTTTGTGCAATGCGTCCAGCTGATGCTAAGAGGACAGACTGACTGCTCGATTTACCCAGAATGTGAGCCGCAATTGTCAGGGTGGCGATCGCCTGCACGGAGTAGATAGTATGAGTCTCGATGTAACAAGCAATGTTGAGGCATGTAACAGTCGCTTCGTACCATCTTTGAGACAAGGCTGTTCTTTCGGTGGAAGAGAAGCCCCAAGATTGGCATACGGACGGCGGAGCACACGTGATGCTGCCGGCGATGATGGAGAACAAAAGTCCTAGCCATTGTAGATTGAGATCGTCACTGCGCACATTGCGTTCGTATTCAGTGAGGAAAAGTTTCAAATCTTCGTTGAATATCGTCGACGAATAGGAGCCGTGATACCACAAAATGGAGCTATTGTGGTACTCAACCAGCTGTAGCAGATGAGACCTGCTGGGAAGAAGCGCTTCCAATACATCCAGCTGCGCATCTCTGCTACTCTCGACCAGAATATTTGAAGCGGTTGCTCCGTCTTCCTGCGCAATACTAAAACGTCTTGGCCCACTGTTATGCTCTGGGGATGTTCCGTAGTCGGCATCTTTCTTGCGGCCCCATGCTAGGAATTCCAACACCGTTGCTGCATCAGCAGTCTGGGGAGACGCAATGTCTGCAGCGTCTTGAACAGGGGAACTTGGCAGCTCATTACGTTCTGGAATTGCTGGAGTATCCTCGGGGTGTGGTAAAGACGCCTCGTTCATAGGTGAGGCATTTCGCTCTTGTAGTCTGGCTTCAAGCTCGCCTACGCGTTCGAGGAGTGTGCGTACTATGTCTTCGGATGCCGCTGTTGCTGCTTGGGGCTGGTAAGCAGGAGGTGGTACCGAGGGTGCGGTCGCACTGTCGTCTCTAGTACAAAAGCTTGCATAGCCCCTACTCGATGCTTAGTGTCAGAGAGTGTAGCCTCCTTTCTTTTGCATATGTACATCTGCTGACTCGAAACATAAGATTGACAACGTCGGTAAACATCCCGAGCACTCGTGTTTTGCTTTGAGCCCGCAACAGCCTACGGGTTGTGATGTGAAAGGAGGTGCTGACCTTTTGATACAGGTACTGCAAGGCACGTTCTTATCGCACTTGATCTTTCTTCTGTAACACTCTGTACAAGTCAAGCGGGGTCGTTGTCCCCTCGAGGCGCTGCTGTCGTCCATGGATGTCGAACCAGTCGATGCTGGAAGTGCCGCCATGATGAAGGATGTCTAAGTATCCCGAGAACTAATCGCAAGCCTCACATGGTTTAGATGCGCACACGTTGGGCACGCGTCCACGGCTGGCCGACAGACAATCTGCACGCTGAGATGGCGAGGAGGGAGAGACAGGGTGCGGCCGAGACGGCGGGCGATGCGGATGAGGCCTTATCGGTGCCCCATCTGGCCTCGGTTGCCCCACCTTCGACTTTGTCCCGTTCTATGCTTATCACAATGCTGAAACCGTCAGTCAGCAATGACGGCCGAGTCGGGCGGCCGCGTTAACAACGGCGACACCGTCGTTTTCCAGAGGGGCGTGCGAGCCAGCATGCATCCACGCAAAAATGGCTGAACATAAGAGCAGGTATGTGTTTCGTAAATGATGGTTCGACAACTCAACTCATCGACGTTCAGCACACCTCGTTCCAAGAACCCGACTATGGCACCTACAAAATATGTCGATCGTCCTGTGCCAACTATCTCACTCCACGACTTCGACTCCCGGGCGGACGAAATCACCCAGGAGCTCGTCGATGCAGCAGAGAACCATGGCTTCTTTTGCATCGTGGACCATGGAATCAGTCGAGAATCCATTGATGGAATCTTTGATCAGTCATCACGCTTCTTCAGTCAGGCCGACAACGTGAAGTCACGGGTTCCCTTTTCTCCCCAGCATAATGCCGGATGGGAAAAGAATGCACAAATACGGCCTTCAACTGGTGCTGTCGACCGCAAAGAGTCTTATCAAATGCAGTTTGGAGAAGGCATGAATGGTGAGCTCGTATATCCTGGTTGTCGTGTGCAATGCTGATTGACCAAAGGGCGATGGCTGGACGACGAGACCTTACCAGGCTTCCAGAAGCAAGCCCTGGACTTTATGCACAAAGTCCAAGAAGTGAGCGAAAAGCTCATGCTTTGTTTTGCGCGAGGCTTGAACTTCGAAGACGACTACTTCATCAAAGCCCATGACGTCAGGCGACCAGAGTCTCAAACTGTTTGCCGGCTATTGCACTACTTTGAAACACCCAAGCTGCCAAACCCAACTGGAGAGGTGCACCACAGAGCCGGCGCACATGCGGACTGGGACTTTATGACATTGCTGTTCCAGAAGGCCGGACAGTCTGGGCTTGAGATATGCCCAGGTAGGGAAGTCTCGACGTCTTTTGGATATGGTGACTCATGGACGAAAGTCGAGCCTGATGTTGAGAGGAATGCGATTGGTATGTTTGCTTTACGGGTGGCCTTAGGCTCTTTTCTGACAGGGCGCAGTCTGTAATGTTGGTGATCTGCTCATGTCGTGGTCCGACGACCGCTTCAAGTCGACGTTCCATCGCGTCAAGGCTCCGTGCGAGCCCGATGATTTTTATGGCGAGCGATACAGCATCGCCTTCTTCAATCAGCCATGCAAGGATGCTAAGATACAGGGTCCACTGAAGAAGTACCCAATGGTGACGGGCGAAGAATTCACCAGAAATGCCATGAGCCGAAATTACCAGGCTATACAAGAGAAGCTGAAGAAGGAGAAGGAGCCGATATTGAATGTTGTCGAGGTGAATGTGGCGACAGCACCACTAAGTGCAACAGCGTGAGGCAGTCTGTAGTCGACGGCGCTGAGAACGCGCGGCGTGGGGCGAGTAGTCACAGTCGTCTCTTGTTATCTCGAAATAGCATAATGAATCCCTAGAGTGATGTTGCGCAAACGCGAGTCTCTGAAATGCCGTCCCTACACGTGCCGACGCGTTCGTCTTGGCGCGACTCACTCCAGTCGCTTGCCACTCAATCAGCTGCGCAACACGGCAACACAGGAGCATCGCAATCGTGCTCGCACATGCTAAAACTTCATTTCCATGTTTAGAAATCCCCGAGAGAACCGCACACTTCCCGAAACATCGCGATTGACCCCGTCGACCGGCCGGGCCCCCTCCCCACCCCGCTCTTCATCAAGCGGCGCAGTCATGGCCACCAAAACCGCGCCGAAGCAGGCAGCGCTCAAGTCGAGCACGAATACACCTCCACCAAAAAAGAGCCCCATTCAGACTACCCTCACCCCGGCCGACTTCGCCAAGAAGGCGTCAGCGAACAATGGCAAGAAACAGAAGCCAGCAGGGACGCCGAATGGTAACATCATGGCATTCTTTAAGAAGGCAGAGGAAATCAACAACCGTATCTTCTTGCAGGAGCGAGGGTCAAACCCTACGATTGTACTCGACGAAGACGAGGCAGACGTAGGCTGGAGTGACGAGAAGGGTGAGGATCGCTACAATGAGAACGGCGGCAGTGTCAAGCGACGCAAGGTCAGCGAGGAGACAGTCGCACTCTCACCAGCACCAGCACCAGCACCAGCGCCGGCACCGGCCTGTTCACCGCCTCCACCGACAGATGCCGAGAGCAAAGCCCTGGACGCTCTAGCACTTCATGCTCCCAAGGAAGCGCCGAAGCTGCGCAAGAAGTCAGGCCCCTTTGTCGATGACTCTGACTCCGAGGATGATGAAGCGGAGATACCTGCTGCAACTCCAGGTATGGCCATACGAAGACTGCGTGACGGGTCGCCAATTACTAAACCTGCCGAGGATCCATCACCGATGGAGAGCATTGAACATTCAACAGCGGACGCACCCCCACCTCAATGCGAAGGCGACGAAGACGAGGACTACGAGGACTTGGAAGACGACGATCTGCTCGAAGGAGAAGAATATGATGAAAGGCGCTGGATGAAGGAACAACAGAAGCTGGAGATGGAAGAGGCAGGCTTTGAGGGCGATCCAGATGAGTTTGACGCGCCGCTTCTGTTTCCCGAAGCCGATGCCACCAAGGTCAAACAAGAAGAAGGAGTAAATGAGACCCAAGATGTACCCTCATGTCCAATATGCGGCAACAATCTCCCAGGTCTGTCAGAACAAGATGTGTCGGTCCATGTCAACGCGTGCTTGGATGGCAACCCACTTCCGTTGCCTACAGTGAAGCCCGAGCCGGATAGCAACCCAACTGCTACAAGTAATGCAAAGGCATTCAAACGACCAGAAAAGCCAGCCAAAGCCGGCCAGGCAAATCCGTTCCAACTTGCGAAGCCCATCGCTCAATCAAGTTCAGCCTTCTCCAAACTCATGGCCGGCCATGCCGAAGATGCTGCATGGGCTAGCGCGGCAGCCGAAAATAACAAATCCCGAGGCAAACCCGCCCACCAACGGACCTGCCCGTTCTACAAGATCATGCCGGGCTTCTTCATCGCCGTCGATGCTTTCCGCTATGGAGCAGTCAAAGGCCAGAACGCTTACTTCCTTAGCCACTTTCACAGCGATCACTACGTCGGGCTTACTTCGTCGTGGAAACATGGTCCAATATATTGCAGTAAAGTTACAGGGAATCTGGTACGGCAGCAGCTTCGGGTTGACCCAAAGTGGGTGGTCGACCTTGACTTTGAAGTGAAGACTGAAGTCCCGGAAACGGGGGGCGTTTCGGTGACTATGATCTCAGCGAATCATTGCCCTGGTAGCTCCTTGTTTCTGTTTGAGAAGGACGTTGGCAAAGGCAATAACGCAAGATTCCAACGAGTGTTGCACTGCGGAGATTTTCGCGCCTGTCAAGCACACATTGAGCATCCTCTTCTTCGTCCAGATGTTCTAGACGCAGTAAGTGGGAAGAAGAGGCAACAGAAGCTGGATGCTTGCTACCTCGACACGACTTATCTCAACCCAAAATACGCTTTTCCTCCGCAACAACAGGTTATACAGGCGTGCGCGGACATGTGTGTCAGCCTCAGTAAAGTTCGTGCCGATGAGTCAGATGGATGGGAAAAGATGAAGCAAGAGCGCGCCGGACAAGGCATGGTCAACTTTGTACGCAAAGACACCAACGCAGATGCTTCAACAGAACCGAAGAGCCCTGCACGTGGTCGTCTTCTTGTTGTTGTCGGCACATACAGTATCGGCAAAGAGCGCATATGCACCGGTATCGCGAAAGCTCTGAACAGCAAAATATACGCGCCTACCAACAAACAGCGCATCTGCAAGGCTCTCGAGGACCCTGAACTAGACGCGTTGCTGACAACCGATCCTCGCGCTGCGCAAGTACATATGACGCCACTCTTTGAAATCAGAGCGGAGACTTTGGATGAGTACTTGCGTGGTTATGGTGATCACTTTTCGCGCGTCGTCGGCTTCAGACCCTCCGGTTGGAACTATCGCCCTCCCAAAGGGCGCTTTACCGAATCACCTCAAGTGCAGACAGTCTTGCATTCGGACAATTGGAGGAGCGCATTCTCCATGAAGGACTTGAAACCGCAAGCTGGCAGCGGAGGCCGGGCGAGTTGCTTCGGCGTGCCTTACAGTGAGCACAGCAGCTTCAGGGAGTTGACAATGTTCTGCTGTGCGTTGAGAATCGACAAGATAATCCCGACAGTGAATGTGGGTAGTGCGAGCAGCAGGGAGAAGATGAAGATTTGGTGTGATAGATGGACTGCTGATAAGAAGAAGAACGGCCTCTTCAAGCTGAGTGAGGATGGTGAGGGATGGTGTTAGCAAATCCCGGTTGCTCTTATTAGCAGTGGCAATGATGAAATATCACAACGAAACAACTTGCTTGTGTCTTTGTACCCAATTCAGTCTTGCATTCTGCTCACTGTTCAATGCTGTTCGAATTTTCAAAATCGCATGCACATGTGATAATTGGCACGCAGCCCGATCCGGGGTCAGGGTTAGGGCTTATGTCAGCGATGTACTAAGCTTTCTTGCCTCGTGACAAGCAGAGCTTCGCCCCTCAATGCCAGACCTCACCGTAGACTGGAAGACGACCCTAGTACAGCTACATCACACCACTGTAGCGACTCACCACTACAACGAGTTGCGCGCCTGCGAGACTCGCAAAGATGTGACGCAACCAGAACGCAAACACCCGCAGTTTGAAGGCTGTCGATCGGAAAGACAATTGACAACGCAACAGTATCCGCCCAAACCATTGATCCAGACCAATACGCTCAAGCTCGCTATTCCCCTCTTTGAATACGAAATGCAGTGCAGTAAGCCAGTAGTGGGCGAGCTGACGCGGCTTGCGGACGAGCTGAACGCCATTTCGCAGTTACAACAGTAGCATAAACAAATGCACTTTCCAGTCCACCCAGGTTGTGCGAGTCAACTGTACTCTATTCTGGGTGACATGAAGAAACACCCCCTTTTCGTCACTTCACTGTCATAACGTTACCGTTTCGGCTGTCGGACACTTGCAACCCCACATTTCCCTGGCCGTGCTGCCGGGCTAGGATCAACGTCAAACTGCAGCGTCTCGTATTCTAAAAACAGCAACGTGCCAGCCTCGCGCACGCCTCAATAACAAAGTTCAGCTCCGCGAACGCTTTTCTCTAGTTGATACGGTCCGTTCCAATCGTTTTGCTTCTTAGTGCTTTTGCTGACGACGCTGTATACATACACGATGAAGCACAGACGCGATGATGTTTTTCTTCTTTTCTTTCGCGTTATGTACCTTTCGATATTTACCGGGTATACCTGCTTTACCATTTTGGGATTTGGGGCGATTGGCGCCCCGATTGGGGTTGTGGCAACGGTTATAGTGGCCGTAGGTTCGGAGATTGCGTTTGTGCTTGCAAAAAGAGAAGAGACGGAGAAGATGATACAGGAGCGGTACATGGTGTGAAAAAATCGGAGTATGGGTTTCTTTCCAGGTCTCATAGAGGTGGAAGACGAGAGGTGATGCGCGGGCAACTGGAAAAGAAGCGATTACTGGGAAACTGGTAGCAGCATCATATTTCGACACCACCAGCTCGTCACTACGATCGAAAAGATAACACCACCCTGTCCTCAACTGCTGCGACTGTCGTCAGCCCGGCAACTGAAAGGTCACTTCAGCTACCATTCCAGACGGCCGGTCCAGGCGCCGTGTAGCTTGTCGCAATGGGATAATACGACCACCTCAAGCCAGGATCATTTGCATTATACGCGCCTGGAAACGCCACAAGCGGTCCTGGTTTACCACTACCACCCCCAGTAACCTCGACCTGCGCACAGGAGAGATAGATTTGTGCGCCCCCAACCGAGGAGGCCTGATGAAGCGCGATGGACTCCACACGGACGAGATACTTCCCACTCGGCACATTCTTCGGGATGACGAACTCAACCTGCGATTTCTCTACCAAGTCATTAGCGCGTCGAAGCAAGCGTTCAATAAGATTAGAAGAAGACCACATACGATAAGCGGGCCATGTACTCTCACCACTCGTCAACGGACTGCCCACCGCACTGATACTCGCCGCTTTGAACCAAATATTTCCGGCCGCCTCCCACGTATCTACATCGGCATTCTCAGGCACCTTGGCCATGTAAAACTGCACAGGTCCAAAATGCGAAATCGACGCCGCCGCAACGAAACCCAAGGTGTCGCCCGCAGCGACGGTCGCAGTCCCCGTCCCAGCCCGGTTCTGGAAGCAGCGCATGTCCGGACTGGTGACGGATGTGACG
The DNA here is from genome assembly GCA_029100535.1 of Stemphylium beticola. Classification (NCBI taxonomy): domain Eukaryota; kingdom Fungi; phylum Ascomycota; class Dothideomycetes; order Pleosporales; family Pleosporaceae; genus Stemphylium; species Stemphylium beticola. The sequence goes on along the minus strand of JARBXR010000053.1, from coordinate 158,069 downwards.
CCAGAGTTTGTTTGATAGTTCTTCGTTTGCCGGATTGAGGTCCATTCTTGGGCTTCTGGGGTGCCGTTTAGGATGAGCTTAGGGAAGCGGTCTAAGGGTGTTAGTTGGGGAGGGGTTGAAAGGAGCGGGGGAGTGTACAGTGGGCTTGTGCTGTCACTAACAAGAGCAAGAGGGCGGTAAAGAGATGCATCTTGGGTGTTTGGGTATTTGGGGAATAGTTCACAGGGTTCACGCAAAGTGTTGTGGTGGGTGGGATTGGTATACATAGTAAGCCTTTGTGGTCACGCGCGATAGTACCGCTGCTCGCTAAAGTCTGTATAGTAGTCTCGGTAGTTGCTGTGCACAGATGGGGCGTGTTCAATTTGCCGGCATGTACGTCTAGATTGAGCCAAGCCGATAGATGAAATGGATTAGATACGTGAACGCCTAGGTCCGACCCGTGACGTTGGGAACAAGCCATATCTACACGAGCGACAATTCGGGCCCTCGACTACCGGTGAGTCTTTCATTTGTTTTGCTAGATCTGTCTTGGCGTCTCCAAACACCTCTCGTATCATTTGACGAGAGCTCTTTCGGGCTTCATCCCATGATAGCTATCATCTCGCAATCAGATCTCCTAGCTCTTTCCTCTCTACACGACGAATTCGATGTCGAAATGGCGTTGCGTCCTGCCGGGCAAGCAACAGGTGATACCGAAGAACTTACCACGCCTCCAAGCCGCGTCCTCTTGCATCTCATTCAAACTATCTTGAACGACTGTAGACAGATAGATCTTGGTAATCCTATGGTTTCCCGCAATAAGAGATTTGACGACAAGATCGCGAGGCGACCCGATGGTATACTTCTGGAGACCGCGCCCGCGTCGTTGCGCAGGTGGCGGAAATAGGTACGATAGCCGAAATAAGTGAGAGTACCAATACAGCCACTCCTGATCAAACCAGAGGATATTGAGGGCGCATTTCTGGGGCTTCGACCGATGATCCAACCACTCCTTCAGTGTCGCTTGATCCTGGAAAGAGAACTCGTTCAGTTTGTAGGCAACAAGATGCGTCTCGTAATAGATTTGTCGGCAGACGACGGGGAACAAGCTCATGCGCTGGGAGGTTACGGTAACTAGACGCTGTCGTTGAAATTGCTCCAGAATCTATGACGCGGGGGAGGTCTTTGGTGGGACGTGGAACGGCGCGGTGCGGCAGTAAGACTGCCAATCGAGCGGGAAGACGCAGTTGTAGAACTTTTGGGTGGTAGTCTTTTTTTTCGGAGAGGCCAAGTCTCAGCGAAACAAGCAGCAACGGGTAGATCGACAGCAGTCTTCGGGTCGTAGTCGTTGGTGAGAATGTGAATGTGTTGGTGAGCGATCGCGTACTCGAAGATCTTACTACGGATTTCCACCGCAAGAGACAAGAGAGGCGATTGTAAGCTGTTGTGGTGAACGCTGTTGAGGCATTAGTTCGAGTCGTTCTGGTATTTGCTTTGGATACTTTCGTTATATTACGAGAATCGTCCTCAAAGCTGTACATCGATTTGGTCTTGGTAAAATCTGGCTGCGCTGTTGAGGAACACGTTCCAGGTGGCAATGGCGTCTTTGATCATGGCGCCCGCGGATGACGCCGAGTTCGCTGCTCTTTTGTTCCTTTCGCGCGCATGGATAAAGGTTACAGTGTCGAGCTCGTAGGTCGGCAGGTCATGTTGTGGATCGCCGGGCTTTGCAAGTCGTGCAGAGCGGCGGACCATTCTGGCGGTTGAGTGGATTCTGAGATGTTGTCGAGAGCGGAGTGGAGGAGGCAGGTGCAGAGAGAGGGGTTGATATTTGTGGAAGGCGAAGAAACATTCCAGAATCACGTGGGGCGTGATCCGCTGGTCTATGCTCATTTTTGGGGAAGAAAGTGCGCTTCCTTTCACTACAACCTCGGCCCGGTATTACATCTATGAATTCAACTGGCGTATTCTAACTCCAAATTAGGAATCATGAAATGGCGCTCGTTCTGCGTCAGAACACGGATTCTCATGCACATCATGCCTTTTAATACTTTCACTACCATTCAGTCATAAATCAGACGCTTCCATTTGAGCATTGAGTGAAGGATGTTACAGTGCAAGCAGTGAGAGAAAGTTGCTATGCATAAGCTGATGTTTTTTTTTGTTCTGTCTGCTGTCGTGATAGCCTTATGTAGGGCTATCAGGGTGGTCTGTTTACATGACGTATCTATGATCTTGATAGGCGTAGAAGGTGCTGATCAAGGTAAGGAGGAACCATCTCACCACCACGTGGCACCTGGGATGTTCTTACCCCATAAACCGTCACAAAGGAAACCCCCAGCTGCTACAAGAATTTGACTTTCGCTGTTTTCCATGAGTTCCATTCGCATGATCTCCCACGTAACGAAGTCACCTGAAAAGTCCAGTACCCGCTTCACCGTCGCATGCCCAGCGCGGTATTCGGCGATAAAGAGAAGACTCTGTAACAAAGTGTAGGAATCAGGCAAGGTGAGGCACCGTCTCGAAATCGGAACTAAAGGATGCGTGACGTCATCAGCCTCCTGACCCAGACTGACAGCCACACAGCCTCTTAGCTAATCCCCCCGTGCACCCGCGTAGCATGCTCTTACATTATTTTCTTGCTTCGTACTGGTCAGGCATTGCTTACCTTCATCGTGGGTGAAGTTGAGCAATCAGCGCTGCTCATGCACACCTTCACCTTGTCATAATGCGCCAAGACACTCCACTCATGCATTTGCATCCCGGTGGAAAGTACCTAGGTGTCTGCTCGGATGCGTTGAGCCTTGAAAACCACCCAGAGTCGGCTCATACCTCACCGGTTTCATCGTCTCCGTTCAGAATGATCGTACACGATTCGTTCTCACCGCTCCTTGCAAATAGCTCATCGATGAACATAAGGGGGGATGGAGACGTCTTCGAATAGCTGTCCAACTTCCCCCTGTTTGCTCAACTACTCCCCAACTACAGTCCCTCGTTACAAACTTTGGGAGCGCAACAAGCCTTCAAAATGAGCTCTCCAGATAAACGCAAGCTTTCCCCTGTCTCACGCGAATACGAACTCCCTGAGAGGCCCAAAAAGGTGGCCAAGATTCACCGCAAGTCCTCCAAGCCTGCCACTTCAAGCCTGATATATAGGAACGGCTTGCTCAAAACTAAGATTGCCGTAAAGTCTGAATCAATGCAGATGTAAGTAGGACACGCGATGATCAGAACGCGCAAGAAGCTAAGTACTAGCAGCGCCAAACGCAACTCGATAGAGTCTCCGCTTCTTCGTCTTCCGGGCGAGATCCGCAACAAAATTTGGCAGTTTGCTCTCGGGTACCAACAGATTGATATTTCTGACAAGTCTGGTGGTCGACTCTGTGATACCAAACTTTCCAACGACACGCGCCCCATGACAGGTAGCAAGGGCAACTCTCAAGCCTCAGCGAAGCCGACTTTCGCTCTTCCACGCGCTTGCCGCCAGATCTACGTCGAAGCAGTGGCTATGATCTACACCCTCAACACGTTCGGCTTCAGTGATCACCACACCCTTGACGGCTTCATCAGAGACTGCGCACTCGGTCAGCGGCGTCTCATCACCTCGATTGATGTCTCGTTTGAGTATTTTCGCCTCTACCATATGGAGTTTCGCAAACGCTTTCGCGTCACGTTTCCAAACGTCAAACGCATTGGAATCCACATTCTTACAGCGCAGACTACTCAACGGGTTCGCGAGTGGGCCTGGACATGGAAGACCCCACAGCGCGAACATATTGGCGATGCGAAGAAGAGGATCGAAGATTTCGTCAAGAACAGAGAGGGAAATGACCTCGAGATTGGCTGGCATGGAGGAACAACGCGGTTATTCGTGTATGTGCGTTACTGATTTCTCCCACGAAGTTGATCTTGACTCTTTGATAATACGAGGTTAAGAGGATTAGCGGCGATCAAAGAAAAATGGTCTTACCAGATAACGTCCGTTTGTCTCTTGATGCTTCACTAATTACAATGCTTTGCATTTTGCTGCGGAGGTATGGAGTTGGGAGTCGCGGTTGTCGAGACAACGGACAACTTCACTGAGGTAAGAGCGTCTATTGGGAATTGTGCACATCTGAACATAGCTTGTCATATGTCAACACATCCTCGATTCGAACACTAGTATGATGCTAATAGCCAACATGTTTTCTTTATAAACGCGCGAAGACCTATCACACCCTATGATTATATTGGCGGGTCACTCCCGTGCAAGCTTTTGCTGAGTGAATAGGATTCGGGAGCAAGGCGCGATGTCACGTTTCCAAGTTTACCGCGTTACCAAACTAGGTCCCACTAGCGTTCGCACTTCTCACTTGCAGAGAACCCTCACACCCTTCGTCTTACTTTCCAGGCCCCATCGCTCTCCGCTCATTTGGCCGGCGGACCAAACTCTCCAACAGCCGTCCAACCCCGCCATGGCTCCCAAAATATCCACCCTCCAACCAGTATCCAAAAAGACCATTGATCCCGAGTATCAGGTCACGAAAGCTTGGACATTCGAGAGAGATTGCGCGGACACTCGGATTACTGGTGCTGACAAGAAGGGTCGATGATGTAGATTGGGGATGTTCGACCCTGCTACCAAGTATCATGGGCCTCTGCAACATGATATAAGCCTACCTAGATATACCCCACTATCTAGTAAATGGCCATGTCACCATGTGGCCTGAACGGCATTCGGCCACATGATACCGGACACTGCAAGCGGTAAACCTGAAACATTTGGGTATTGGCCTCAGCTTGATAGATATCCTGTTGAGCTTCATGCGGCGACGGACAGCCCCGCGAGGAGATTTGAACAATTACAGGGGCTATGCACATATCAGTCGATTGCGCCACGCTACATGGGTGGAACGTATATGGTAAAGAGCCAGCTTTGCACCAAAGCCCCTACTCTTCATTCAGGCATTGAAGTAACCATCTACCGGAGCGCTACCAAAACGGGCACTATGTTCTCGTGGATTCTGCAGTACGTGTACCGATGGTTTTCGCAATCCCTGCATACCGTGTCTCGACCGACCACTGGGAAGTATCTCTTTCGCTGAGTTTCTTGTCCGATACCTTCTCAATACCAAACTCAAGTTCTTTCACATCCCAACTTGGATCGATGCAACTGCCCTTCAATGCATCCGCCCTACCACCTCCCAGCCAAACCGAAAACAGGCCCACCAGGTCTGGATCAACAGCTTCAAGCAGCTTGCTTGTTGTCGAAGCTTGTCTTGCATGAAGCGAAAATGCCTTTATTTCCGGGTATTCGAATGCCAGGAACTCAATTAGTCGGCGGTCGATTTGCTTTGCGAATAGATAGTACGATGCCCCAGGAGAAACGATGGTCCCAGCGCCAGAAGGAATCGAAATGAAGGTGCCCGTGGGTGAAGGACCATATGCACAGATGTATTGGTGAGCAGAGAGGTGCGTACTCCGAAAGTTGGTTGTTATGTCGGTCCACCACATGTCGTTGTGGTCGGCTGCGTTTTTGCTGTCAAGGTGCATCGTGCCGACGTTCGCGATGACTACGTCTAGCCGTTCGAAGATATCTCTCACAGCTGAGAAGAGTCTGGTAACATCAGATGATGACGTTGTGTCACAGGCTATGCCGAGAGTCTGGACATCAGGATTGGCGACTTTGATCTCTGTCGAAATGGAACCTATGTCTTCTGTATTCCTACTAGATATAGCGATCCCAGCGGCTCCTGCTCTCGCCCACGCTAGTGCGATTGATCTGCCGATGTCTTGCGAAGCATTGGTGATGAGCACGTACTTTCTGATTGACGAATGCTGGACTTCTTCAAGGGCCGGATAGGGCTCTGCGTAGCAGATTGATATCGAGATGGCTGTCATCGTGAGCGTACTCGGGTCTACGTATATTGTGTGCTTCTTGGTCGCCCAGAACCTGAAAGGCGACGTCCCAAGGTCAAAGCGGCAGGATAGTACTTGATGGGCCGAGAGAGAAGCACTGCCCCCCGTCCTCCCCCGATTATTCTCGGCATGTTTATTGAGTCGAGTAAGCATACATTTCAGTCTTTCCGACGCGATACCGTATACTGATGCTCCAAGAGATAAAACGAAGGGTTGCTTGCGAGCTGTCATAGTCTTCACCTATCATGTGTGGCCAAGCCAACGGTCAAGGACCCCCGAAACATCACATCAATGACACTTCTATGCACCGACTACATCTTCTGGGCTTCAGAATCCCGAAATTGCAAGCTTAAGCTCTCTCAGACTGAAATCTAACCTTGCTTACAGCCTCACCAATAGTAAGACTATACGAGCAGGCCACTCTTACGCCGGCGAAATCTTACCGTTACCAAACGAGGAAGGTGGGGACGGGCTTTTTGCAGGAGGACGGGCGCTAGTAGACGAACCAGATGTACTTTTCGCCGGAGCTGACAACTATTTCCTGCTTGCGCAGACGACTAGCGAGTGTATAGAGTAGCAGGGATGTAGCGAGATGGGGCGACTCGATCGGCGAAATTTAGCCGCGGGATACCTCGAGCGGGTAATCAGGAATCGATTGTTCAGCTGTAGGTTAACGACTATTTACTACTTCTGGTATACAAAGGGGGGAGCTACGGGTATGTACGGCTGAAAAGGTTAATGTTCTGGCGTATAGCATCGAGAGCTTGTCGTCACAGCCGCGGCAGAAGTCTAACACAACAGCATCAACATCACAACGGAAACAGCGGAGAAATGAGAAGAGAAGAGAAGTATTCGCCGTCGATAAAGAAGAAAACCGATGCGTGAGAAATATCAGAAACAAAAGCCATTACCTACCTATCCACCACCTGACCCAAGTTCCCCCCCCCCCCCCCTACGCAACAACAACCTCCTTCGCCCCAACAACGATCTCCCCCTTCGTCCTCTCCTCTTCCTCCTTCTTCCACCTCTCCGCCCTCCCATAACTATCACTATACCCCTCTCTAATCGCCTGCTCCACGGTAATCGGCGCCCACTTCTCCACTTCCCCCTCCTTCCTACAATTCGGCAGGCACCTAACCACATAGTCCGGATTCCCACTAAAGAAAACCGGAATACTATATCGTTCCTGGCCACTGAGATTGATAACGCGGTGCAAGTTCGATATGTACCGATCGTTACTCCACCGCATCATCAGATTACCTAGATTAACGACGAAAGCACCAGGTGTGGGCTGCACGTCGAGCCACTCTGAGGTCGTGTAGTCGTAGACTTGCAGGCCGGAGACGCGGTCTTGGAGCAGGATTGTTATGCAGCCGAAATCTGTGTGGGCGCCTATGCCACGCGTGAGCTTCGCCGGGCTGTCGGGCGGCTGCGACGGGTAGTGTAGGAGGCGCATCGTTGCTACGGCGTCGGTGGCGTAGGCGTCGAAATATGTGTCTGGGAGGTCCAGTGTGAGAGCGAGGACTTTCAAGATGTCCTTTGCTAGTTGTACGACTAGGGCGTAGTAGGCTAGTGACGTGGATTTGAAATCCTCGACGTCTGGCAGGGAGGAGGGTGAGGGCCACATGTTAGGTCCGGAGTTCAGTTTCTTGTTGAGGAAGTAGGGATGCGTTTTTGGGATTTCGTCGCCGATGTAGTAGCCCTCTTTTAGTTCGGGAGATGTGCCTTCTTCGAGCATTTGGGATTTTAGTAGCTCGTAGCCGCGGTTCCATGTGTTGGTTGTGTCTGTAGGTTGCGGTGTTAGATGACTGCCTGGCTCATATAGGAGAATACCTAGGTAGACGTGGATTTACCTTTGTTGACTTTGTTCTTCTCTTCCAATGGTAGATTGAAGAATTTCTTGTTCCAGTCCATCATCTTGTTTTGCAACTCAATGGGTACTTTATGCCCTGTGATTTGAAAAAAGCCATTGTGCAGACAACAGTTGCGGACTTCATCCACGAGTTGTTGCTTCGTTGCTGCATCACTTTGGTAGAACCCTGTTTATTAGATTAGTCTCGTTGGCGACCAAGCCAAAGACTATACTGAGGTACATACGAGAGAAGTCGAGGATCGGAGGGGCTTCGCCGGCGGCTGGCATGATGGTATTTGCGTATTTGCGGCGATGAATCGTAGGCGACGTGTGAGATGCTGGTTATGGACTGCTGTTACGATTGCATTACCATGTAATTATATTAATACCTAACGTTGAACATATCCCTACATCGCCCATTCCATCCGCTACCCCTCACGAGCATTGCGCTATCGATAACAGCGGGAGACGATGAAAGATGGCGGTGGTGGGGTTAGCTCCGAGACCCGCTGGCGCGAACACCTTCACCCCCACTCTTGATAACGGTGCATGATTGGATCCTTTTGCAATGACAGCCACATAGTACGATTAAATAATAATAGTGGTATTTGTGCGGCGCGAAATGAAAGCTGTTTTCTACTCATCAGGCCCCACCACCCCCTCACTCGCAGCCATGTTGCATTGCCTAAATATCCGGACCTCGTCAGGTAGGAAGCTCCCCGTCACTGTGTGCAGTACACTTCTGTTATGAAACAGCGCTAGATCACCTTCTTCCCAATCCACCGCGTAAACCAATTCCGGTGCGATACCTGGTCTCTGCATCCTATATACAATCTCGCGCACTTCTTTCAAGTCATCAAGAACGGTGCCGTCGGCAAGATGTAGGGCTTGGATCGCAGAAGGATGAACTTGTAGTGCAAGAGCGCCGGTGATAGGGTTCTTCCAACACATGGGTAAAATCTTGATCTTGCTGGGGTCGATGGGTGGGAGTTGAGAGGTGGGAAGTTCTAAGTCTTCGGAAAGAAGGCCGAGACCAGTCGAGCGGGAGCGCGCACTTGACATCCATATGTAGGGATGTGGTGCGTACTATTCTTCTGTCAGCTTCTTCTCTATACGATCGGCTCATCACTGGAATTTCTCACCTGCACTTTTGTGGTCCTGGCAAACTCTTTCTCTTTCTCACTGAGTAGATCGTACATCTTGTAGCTGCTCACAAAAGCAGTGCTACCTCTCGAGAGCCTGAGCTCATCGCCAGTTCCATCATCGTACCGGCACGTCATTTTCTCCGTTTTGGGCACCTTTACGGCAAGCAGGCTGGTAACCTTTGGCGGATCCAGGTCGTACAGTGCCGCATCAATGTGCCAGCGGTAGAACCTTGTATTTTCCCTATCGCTTTCTTGGTCGATGACATCTCTGTGAAACGTTCGGTGGTGTGGATGCTTAAGGGTAATGTCCTTTAAGCCTTCGAATTCTGCGACGGGCCCGTTGCCGATGACCTGGACTTGTGGCTGGTGTGGTATTGTCTTCAAGTCAGGGTGCAGAATCGAGCGTTTAGCATCGAGTGTCTTGCCATGACCATAGCCTGTCGCTGCAGGGTCAAATAGCCTGGTAAGTTCGTATTGGGCTTTTGGTGATAGTGATTGCTGATTCTTGAAGAGAATGACTTGATTTTCGTAAAGGGCTTTAATGATAATTGATGCATCGGCCTCTGGTAATAAATTTTCAGCACTGCATATTTAAGAGCTCCTGGAGTCAATACGCACCGGTGAGGTTTTCCAGGTCAGCACCCTGTATTTCAGCCCCAAAGTCGCATGATGAACCGGCTTGTGGTTCAAATTTGTTCACGGTAATCCGACTGGCTGTGGAGTGTGGCATGGTGGGCTATTGTGGTATGCCAGATGTTGACTGGGTTCGTGTTTTACAGCCGTTGCAGTCACTGTCGTGTATTAAATACCAGATTCCTTCCGTTTGTTGTTCACGATGGTTGGTTGCTGAGGTCGGAGGCGGCCGACACGACTTGTCTGGCGGGCCAATCAGCGTAAGGCGCGCCTATAGGCACCGGAAAAGCAGAAAACAAAGAGGAGTCGTAGATAAGACAAACGGCGCAGTGCGATTGAGATGGGTTCGCAAATCGCCGAGTTGCATGATGATGAGAAAACAATTATAAGATAGAAATATTTGTATTCCTTCGTGCTAAAACGATCGCGCCCTAGACAAAACATTCAAAGGGTATATACAGTAGTGCAAACATGACAATGGTAACTCAGTGGACCATGCTCTTTCCAATCTCACTCTCCCAGTTGTTCGCTCGCTCGAAGCCGTTCGAATGGCTCTGGTAGTCCATCATGGCCTGCATCACCTCATCTCGGGAGGTAACCACAAATGGGCCGTATTGTACAATAGGCTGATCCAATGGGAGACCTGCAACCAGTATGAATCTGGACGCCTTTTCAGCGCCCTCCTCCACGGATGCTTCGATGCTGTCACCGTCACCCTCAAAAACGACATTGTGGTATTGTTCGATCGGTCGAGACACGCCGTCCGAGGAGAAGATGGTGGTGCCGTCCAGCAGGTAGGCAAACGCGTTCCAGCCTTTCGGCAGGGGCTGCTTTACCTTGCCACCGGGTTGAACTGTAAAGTCCAATAGCCAGACCGGAGTGTATGCCAGCTCCTTTAGACTCTCTGTGCCGTATGCCTGCCCGCTGATAACCTTGACGTGCACCTTTCCGTTGTCCGCAGTCGTTTCGGGAATTTCCTTGGCGCGCAGATCTCGATATCGTGGTTCGCATGATTTCAGCTCCTTGGGCAAATCGACCCACAGCTGCATACCGACGTTGGGCGAGCCGTCCTCGTTCTGGCGCGGCATCTCGGCATGTACGATGCCCCGGCCGGCAGTCATGAATTGCAAATCACCCTGCTCGATCGTTCCCTTGTTTCCTGCAAAGTCTTCGTGATCAACGGCGCCAGAGAGCAGATACGTGATCGTTTCTTGTCCTCTATGCGGGTGATCAGGGAAGCCAGCGCCAGGCGGAATGGCGAAATGGTCGAGCATTAGGAAGGGAGAGAAGTTGCGCAACTTGGGTGTGCCCACACTTCTCCTCACTCTTGCTCCCGCGCCTTCAGACTGTTCGATTGCAAGGAACGACTTAGCAATCTTGCGGGGCGCATCGGTTGTAAAGGCCTCGTCAGGAATGACGGGCAGTCCGCGGAACATGGTCGACATGTCTTCGGTGGTGTTGTAGGAGGCTTTCGTGTTCCTTGCGAGGGATGTAACGTGCTTGAGTGAATGCGTTATTCTTGAAAGCATGTACTCGTTGTTATATATAGCAAGTGCGATTGCGACGAGTGCGAAAAGGATGGATGAGAACGTCTTCATGGGGCAGGATGGGATGATATATACCCGTCGCAACAAGCCTGACTAGAATATTCGGAAACGCCCTCGGTGTTTGCGCGAGTGGATGACATAGTGACTCTGGCAGCTTAGTTGATGTTTAGCAACAGATCTTGGTTGAGGTGTGGCTTGGCGATTCGATGCTTTGTCGAACATGACCAAGCACTAACTAATTCGGTGTGGGGCAAATCTTCGGGTGCTGCAGCTTCCGTCGACCAATGAGAACGAAGGTAATGACGGAAAGCTTTCCGCCTTTTCTCAACACCAAAGCTTCTTTTTCTTTGTCACGTCTACATTGACTGCATGCCGCTCATGGGCTGCTTTGATCATCAGAGCCACTCATATGTCGCTCCCCATAAAAGAAACTCATTCAGTCAGCATACATTGAGTGACAACTCATAAATAGTTACCATCTGCAATTGGGGCTCCATTTAATGGAATGCGCGTCTCGACTTATTTCCTACCTCCCAAGGCTTCTACCGGTTGGTGGACATTTGGCTCGGTCGAGTGTGTGCTCCTTGTGTTGAGACACTCGCTTGTAAGATGAGTTACCGCCTGGTTTTGCAACACTCGGAAGTCGGCACGATGGCACATGTTGTTTTTCCGGTAGCCATCAATTTCTTTCCCTATCATCACACCCTGTTCCACCTGGCAAATGTCCTCAGGACTCAGCTGCGATACGTCGAACTCGCTCGTTTGAGCTGTACCCACTTCTTTTCTGCGTTTTCTTTCATCTAGGGGTCATGGGTCCTGCGGGCCGCTTCTATGGGGCTTCTGGAACGTGCAAACGCAGACGGGCACATGGCACTATTGCAATACCACACAAACAGCTGCCCATCGAATAACTGCGCAAGAGCGGGAGCTCTTTCGTTCAATACTGTGCGGCTCCAACGATCATGTCCAGCCCAGACGCCGCCCCACCAACGTACAGGTTCAACGCGGCAGACATACGCGAATTCCTCGATGGCAACGACCGAGACGTGAGGCAAATGAATGAGGGCGATGATGCGAGCGATGAGGTAGCCTCTGTTACGTCAACAATTTACCACCAGCAAGAACCGTTCAGAGCTTTCAAGGGGAGAGTCGCTCGGCTTTGCTCCGGCAAATTTCCCAACGCGAGCGTAAAGATCGAGCGCCTTAGAGGAGGGACTTACAATCGTATTACCGCCATTACTATCACTACACTACGTCCCCATCTATTGGGTCTGACATGGCTACGTGCGCTCATATTTGGTCATGAGGACAAGGCTGGTGATCTGTCGACTAGGTACTACATACTAAGGACCTTGCGAGAAGAACAGTCAGTCGATCAGTGGGACCTAACATACGATGTTTCCACGCTTGTACTTGCACGCCGACTGTTCAAGTCTGTCGTTCCCCGAATCATCTGCTCAGATTCACGTCCAGAAAATGTACTGTCACGCCCATACACGATCCAAGAACGACTACCAGGACTTAATCTAAACGAGATCTGGTCTTCACTCACGGTGTCTCAGAAGGAACACGCGCTATATATGATTGTATCACTGATGAAGAAATTTCAAACTGTACGATGTCGAACAGCAGGTGTTGTTGCGCGTGTGGACATCCCACATGATACTCACAGCAATGTCCGCTTCTTGACGCACTCGTTCAAGATTGGCACCAGTCAGACCTCGCCACTTGTCGAGCCAGATGTTAGCAAAGCCCGAACAAGCACAACATTCGAGTTTATGATGAGCCAAGCGCAAAAATGGGAGGAGCTGGACATATACATCGATACCTCCTGGAAACTCATATGGAGCCATTTCAAGATCATCATCCAGTCTCTTTATGATATGGGCCTCATCCCCGACGCCGATCAGTTCTACTTTTGCCACCTCGATCTGTATGCACGCAATATGCTTGTGCAGATTGTCGACGACTCAACACTTAAGCTCACGGCAGTACTGGATTGGGACGCCCAATTCGCCCATTTTTGCCCCAAATTCGTCGCATACCGGGCTCCCTTTTGGCTATGGCTGGACCGAAGCGAGAATGAGTACAACGAGATGCTTGCAGCCACGGAACCCACAGATCCAGACTTGCTACGCATGAAGACTTTGTGGGAAAGATTAGCAGGTGACGAATGGAGACAGTATGCTTTCGAGCCAGAGTACATGATTGCAAGGAGGCTTTTCACGAGGTTGCGCGACGGCATATGCCGGGTTGGAGACGATGACGATGCCAGATCCATTGTCGATGACTGGCAGAAACTCCACTACGATGAGAGGCTCGTGACAACTGACGTTTCTCACAAGCAAAGAGGAGGTAAATAGGAAAAGGGGGTTTAGAGAAAGTAGACGGCATGGAAAAGACCATGTACATTCCTTAAGGCTATCTCTATGTGCCTCAAGGCTGTGCATGAGTTTACAGTGGCTGTGCTAGATCTGCCTTTTTCGTAGTCTAGGGTCGCACAAAGCTGACTCTGCACAGCCATGGCCGTAGGACTAAACTTCGATGCGCGTTGACGGGAGGCATCGAAAAGTTATCGGGAAAGGCGTGTGAGGCCTTTCTTCGCTCGGCGCCAGAGAGGTTTGCTTTGTTACAGACTATATGAAAAATATACAAGTCGAACTATGGCATCCAAGGCTATGTGTCTGCCCCACGGAAACCTAGGGTGTTGAAGGCTGAAAGCGCTCTAACCAGACTAGTCAATACATGTATCACTAACCGAAGCAGCCGATGAGATAGCGACAGCAACTGCGTCTGACCAGTCAACAAATACCCAAGCGCGTGTGGCTTCTGATTGAACAATTCATTGAGCTAGTCAAGGAAAAGGGGGTTGAACCAACTTGCACATACAGTAAGAGATGTGTTTTGCACCAAGCCCCCTTCAACGTCTTGTTGTTCAGGCTCCAACAAGCAATTTACGACGCCGAGCCTGATAGCACCTTGTTGCTATTTTCATCCAGCCCGTCTTCCGCCTTCTAACTCTCTCTGTTGGCCCACAGTCCCAACCAGTTTTGCATGGTGGTCAACTGCAATTAATCTGGGCATTCTTCTTCTCGATTGTACCCGCACATGGCACCATATTGGGAGCTTCATAAATCTACGCCACTGAGCGGATTCAGCCTCACGGTCCATTTCATGAGGCTATCGAAGTTAGGCGTTACGGTAAATACTCAACTAGCACATCTCACTTCCTTTCGTCAGCAGGGTACACCCTCGGAATGTGACATTAGACCTCCTCCAAGCGATGCATGGCCTTCAATTCTACCTGTAACCTCGAAGGGCAACGAAGATTTTTTGTATGCTATCATTCCAGAAGCCGAATCGCCCACGGTCTGTTTACCACTTCGCAACCATCCCGTTCTGGTGCCTCGAGAAGGTGAAAAACATTCACGGATCATGAAATCATTGATCAAAGTTCTGAATGAGCGATCGCAACAGTGGCCCGGGGCTCGGGGATTATACGGAAAGAAAGGAGCGGTTTTCCTCCTGCATAGTACCATTTTCGAAGCTGTATCAATTTCGAAGAAGGCTGGAGAAGTTTCATAACCCTGGGAGCCTTTAAAACTGAATACCCAGGATTGACCATCAAATGCGTGTTTGGAAGACGATGCGAATACCCTGTTGGTATATATTCACTGCAATCTATGGAAGCAATCAACAACTTGTTCAAGGCGGGCTTGAGCAATTATTCATGCACTGTACTCAGGGTTTTTGACTTGGGCGAACGTTCAGCTGTTTATGCGGAGGAACTAAGATCTAGCATCCATGTCAGACTATGTCCGCTAGTCACAATCTCTGCGGAAGGCTCTGGAAGGTATGCAGGTTTCCTGCGGCACCGTATAGACATTACTCATCAGTAATAATGGCGAATGCGCTTTCTGTGTCTTTGTTTGGGGGGTCTCGCAGTATGTACAGTGAAGGAGACGTTGACCATGAATCCTTCCCGTGACATTTCCAAACAAAGTGCATCTGATCGATGCCAATGTGGTAAATGCTGATGTTGGATACGTCGGCCCAATACAGACTTCTAATACAAGCTCCAAGATCAGATTCTGATGCAATCCCTTTTTAATAATGAACCGCCTGTGGGACGACTACTTTCCATGGCCTCCAAGAGCCCCGAAACCCAAGCCCGGTAGTTTCATAGACAGCGATTCACCATGGTGGAATGCGCATGATGGGCCAATTATAGTGGACTGAAGTCGAAATCTTGATGAAGAAGTGTAGGAAGTAGACTGCGGGCATCTATGAATCATATCGCAGATAGAAAGTGGTCTGGGCATCATCAGGTAGTCCTATTTCGATGACGCTACTCAACACTTGTCTCATTAGTCATATCGAGAACAAAAAAAGGATACTCTAGCCTTTGTGTTCATGTAGCTACTATCAGTAAACATTCTCCTTCTAGTA
Source organism: Stemphylium beticola (assembly GCA_029100535.1). Taxonomy (NCBI): domain Eukaryota; kingdom Fungi; phylum Ascomycota; class Dothideomycetes; order Pleosporales; family Pleosporaceae; genus Stemphylium; species Stemphylium beticola. Next base: position 142,566 of record JARBXR010000053.1, on the reverse strand, counting down.
GCTGCTAGTACTGAGTTTATAAGGAGCAACGTCTGCATGTCTCCGGTAAACTAAGTGGAAAACGGAAAGCGAAAATGGAGCCAAGAAGCGAAAGGAATTAGAAGACAAAAAAGCCCCAATGCACCCGAGAAACGATTTCAGCCTCGGCAGATCGGAACCAGCCCAAAAATAATTTTATCCAAAACACATACCATCGAAGGAAACGCCTACTCTTCCATATCTTCCTCCGCTTCATCCTCCCCATCACCATCCTCCCCATCAAACTCCCCCACCTCATCTCTATCCTCCAAAAGCCTCTCCACAGCCCTATCCTGCTCCCTCCACAACTCCCTCACCAAATCCATAACCTACCTGAGCCTAATCGTACACTCCCCCGCGGCCGCCAAGAAAAGCTCCTCGACACAAAGCAAACCCGCCTCGTCAACCGGCATCGCCATCCTCTGCACATCCTCATACACCGTTCTCTCCACGCCCACATCCAGTGATTCAAGCGACATCTTAGCCAAATTCTTCAAAAAAGCGTTCTAATTCCCATGCAGCGCGTCGAACACAGTGAGATGTCTCAAGCTCTCCTTGAAGCGATTGATATATTCTGGTTTGCGGAGGAGGCAGGCAGAAGCTTTGCATTCGGGGCTATAGCGGAGCGTCAAACGCTCCAGATGAGCGAACTCGGATACAGGATCGTCGTCGGAACGACAGTTGCTGGACTCATTGTCGAAGCGCATGTTGATGAAGTGATCGCGGAGAGCAGGGAAATTATGGTGCGTGAGACGGATCTCGGTGTGGTCATTGGGAGTGTGAGTTGAGGTGGTGAGACCTTCGCGTTCAAAGCCGGTTTTGAAAAGGGTGCGCAGGTGGTGCTCCGGGGTTTGGTTGATGCGCAGTTTGTGTGTTGACTTAAAAACGTTGCGGAAGACTTGGGGCGAGGCGGTCACTATGAAGCATTCTAGGTTGAAGGATGGCGATGGTAGTGCAAAGGTTTTTCGTTGGATTTTGCCTCGTTGTAAAGCCCGCAAGAGTAGGTCGAGACCAATCTGCAAGCTATTATATGTGGCCTTTTCTTCTGATGATTTTTTTTCTTCGTGGTTGATAGTGGTGAGGTTGCTCATCGCCCAGATCCTCTCATAGCGTCTTGAGAGTTGATGCGGCTCACAGTATCCCACCGTGTCCAGGTTCTTAAAGGGCGCCAAAGTTTCCGCGATCCGACCGATGAAGGCTTCTTTGCTGAGAACATACTGGGAGACGGCATCGAAGTTAGCGCCATACAACGTGATTGCGGAGGAAAAAAGCCCAAATATTTCCAAAGACCTCGTCGTTTGTTGCTTTCATCTCGGCTCAGAGCGAGCGCACCTCAGGCTTGAATAATAATTCGTAAACAAGTCGGCGCGCAGCCTACTCTTCCGTTTCACCCGGCAGGTATTTTGGTGAATCAACCGGCATCCGCAAGTTCCTGTCGGATGCCGCGACATCATCTCCGGTTGCCTCAAGTTCTCGGAGCGCAACCGATTGAATGCGGAGGTTCCTCAACAGGCCATCCATACCATCCCAACGGTGTGCCCCCCTCTCCCCTTTACGCGATCCCCGGGCTCTGCGAATGGCTTCAGCGGGGACCCGCCCCTCGTTATCGTGCCACAGTTCGTAGCAGCAGGTAAATCGCAGCGATGTGACTGCTTCGGTTAAGGCCTCAACCTTTCCCATTTCTTCCAAATAACGAAGATCATCGGGGTTGCGGAGATCCCGCATCTACACACAAACCAAGGGTCAACGCTCTCTTCACGACCAGTCTGCAGTCAGACAAGCACTGGCGGTTCATCCACCTCGGTGATGTACTGAATTGCAGTCAAGAGGCCCTACCATGGCCTGAAGAGTCTTAATGAGTTGCGACTGTGCGCAGTTTCTAAACTGCTTATTCACAAGCCTCAACGTCCCGACCGGCACATTTTCCAATACCGCATACCGCGTGACCTCATTCAGAAGCTCATTTAGGAAACCTTCAATGCATGAATTGCCGTCGGCAGCCAGTTTGTGAAGTCCATTTTGGGAGGTATTCGACGATGCACTTTGCGTGCCGGAGGTTTCAAGCAAGCCTTGGTCAGGTGGTCCATGGTGTATCTTGTGCTCCTGCGCTTTCGTCCCCTTGGTCATGTAAGATGTCAATTTATCGAACAAGGAGATACAAGAGACTTGAAATGTAGCCAAAAGGAAAAGTGCAGTGTGGGAAGTCTAGATCCGTGAGCCGTGGTGGACGAAAGCTATTCCCCGCTGTCCGCAGTGGGGTCACTAGCGCGGTTTTAGTCTTATGCGAGGAATCCGGAGGGCATATGAATATGATGCAAGTGCTTCGCAAGACAACCGAAAACCTGTGAGAGAAGGTTGGGAAGGATTATAAGTTCGATTTCATGCGGATCCGGATGCTGTCCCGCTCCGATAAATGCTCAATACGCCGACAATGCCCCCGATAGATACACGCCAAACCAACAATGAGATCAGAAACCTTTCAGACGCTCAATGTAGCAGAAGCCATGACTTCTTGAGGCGGTAGACTCTGCGTCTCTGCCTCCGCATCAGGTACCTTGACGCGCTTGGCTTCGGGCTCTTCGTCATCTCTCTCCTTCCTCTTCTCCTTCTGCTCCTTGGCATCTTCTTCGGGTTTAGTCGCTTCCTTCACTCTCGCTCGCTTGGAAGCGCGCGACTCATTCTGCGGTATGCCCAGATGTTGGTCAACTGTGTTCGCCTGCTGCAGCAAATCGTCAACCATGTCCAGGCCAAGCGCCTTGATGACGTCGGTGTAACATTTTGACTTGTTCATGGCTGCGTAGGCCTTTTCTTTGCCGGGTATCATTTGGCCTAGCAGATACTTTGTGTTGCCCCATCGGTTTTCCACCTGCAGTGCAAGGCGCATGTACTCGGTGACGACCGTCTTCCATTGCGACCGCCACTCGTGTGGTCCGCCTTCAGCGTCGGGTCGGAAACAGCTGGGGTTTTTCTCGGCTTCGGTCGCAATCATGGCGCCGTCGACGTTGAACTCTTCCATGAGCTTGAGGGCTTCGGTGCGCGATGTGACGTCGCCGTTCATGACACATGCGACTCCTGCCTCTCGGCAAATCTCTCCGATCATCTTGAGTTGGTGCCTTATCGCCCTCTCCCTTGGTCGCATTGGTGTGGTTCGGCAGTGCACCGTAAGGCCTGTGATGCCGGTGCGCACCAGTCTCTTGACGAGCGCCTCCGTGTCTTCTGGCTGGTCAAGGATGCGGATCTTGACGCTGATGCCAATCTCGAAAGGCTTTCCCACTTCTTCCACAAGCCTTGTCAGAATTTCGCAGAGCAAATCTGGTGTTCTCAGAAGCGCTGCGCCCATGCCACCAGACGTTGAAAATGGCTTGGGACAGCCAGAGTTGACATCAATGCCCGCTACATCCCCTGCAACCATCTTGGCTGCCTGCACTGCCAACTCAGGGTTCGCTGTGCCAATCTGGTAGATGAGCTTTCCCTTCTCGAGCTCAGGATGTATGCGATATATGACGCTCTCGCGGTTCTCCGGATCGAGCGTGGGGTTCTTGATCTTCGACGTCGGCAGGCGCGAGAATTCGAGCGTGGACGTGTGCGGGTTCATTCTTCGTGTAGTGCCAATCATGGCGCGATCAATTGTTTCTGGGCCCCATACCAAGTCTGCGCCGTACTTCAGCGCCAGCAGTCGTGAGGGAAGTTCACCAGAGCGCACCATGGGCGCAAGCACCACTTTGCCGCGGTAGTCGGCGCCATTCTTGGGAATGGGAACGCGTGCGGGCTCAGTAGAAGCCATGGTTCGTGTTATCGTTCGGATGAGGGTTCGTAGCATAACATGCCTTGGGAGGATCGGGCGAGGTTTGATAAAGTGAGTGGGGATTCGGTGATGGCGGCAAACTAAAAGTTCTGTGCAGGGACCACCGCCGACGGGCTAGCGCGGGGTCTTGTTCACGAGGTGGGAAAGTAGCAACCTTTTATTAAATCATACTTGGGAATCTATTCGAATCGTAAATTTAACCTTATAGAGCTCGTCATGACCCAGAGCCAAGAAATGCAGTACAGTAGCGCAGAAGCGGGAACGCCAAGACCCCTCCTCTAATCCATCTTGATGCACACCTTGCCGACATGCTTCTGGGCACCCTTCACTAACAATTAGCAACGCAGATAAGCGGATATATTAAAGAACTTACCAGATACTCAAAGGCCTCCTTTGCTTGTTCCAGAGAAAACACCTTATCATCCACCACGGGACGAATACCGTTAATCTCAAACGCATCCACCATCTCCTCCATCTGAGCCTTGGAGCCTACATAAACGGCGCGAATAGTGCACATGCTAGACAAGGCGTCAAGAGCACTCGGTGGCTGTTCCCCTTCGTTGCTACCAAGAAAACCGATGAGCGTGATGATTCCCTCATACTTGATCGCCTTCAGACTTTCGCGGAGCGTGCTGAAGCCGCCAACCTCAAGGATGTGATCGAAGCCCGCCTTGTTAGGCGTGAGCTCCTTAGCGACCTGACCCCACTCAGGCGTCGTTTTGTAATCGATAACGTGGTCTGCGCCGAGCTTCTTCAGAATCTCAGCTTTCGCTGGAGACGACGTTGTTGCTACGACCATGGCTCCTGCAGCTTTGGCAATCTATCGCACATTAGTCGCTTCATCGTTGAGAAAGTCCGACGGCTCATACCTGAAGTGCAACGACGCTCACACCCCCTGTACCCTGTACAAGCACCGTCTCGCCAGCTTTCAAAGGCTTCATCCCATACAGAGCATTCCAGCTCGTCACAGCCGCGCCAGTCAACGTGCTCGCCTCCACGTAACTGAGATTGCTGGGCGCACGAACAACGCCATTCTCATTCAACGTCGCATACTCGCGCAAAACACCGTCAACTGTTCCACCAAGGCCCGTCGCCGCAATCGCGAGGTCAACGGGACCGTATTGGTGTGCTTGGTTGAAAAGAGTGATGACTCGGTCTCCCTTTTTCCACTTGCTGACCTTGGATCCAACTTCAATCACCTCGCCCGCGCCATCGGAGACGGGGACACGCGGCAGCGAATAAGGAAGGAGGAAAGTGCCCTAAAAGCAAGCATCGTCAGATTGTGTGCATCATATCTTGTGGCACTGACGAGATCATACCTTTGGAATTGCGACATCCCGGTAGTTCAACGCAGCAGCCCGGACTTTGATCAAGATGTCGTGTTCTCCAATAGTAGGTATCGGTGCGTTGACGTATACGAGGCCATCGAGACCGTTTTTGTCGCTGTTTATAACCCACTGCTTCATATTCGCTAGAAGAGAGACTGATAATAGTACTTGAGCCGGATAACGCAGGAGCAGACAAATTATAAGAAATGGTGATAATGATTGAAACCGTGCAACGAGCAAACCCCCCTTCATATATACCCACACAACACATGTTTCCCCTAGTCCGCGTACCAAACTCACAGGATGAGTAACACAAGTGCAGATTCTTCTAGAGGCTGTATGTAAACTGCATTACCGATCACCACCATGCACCTGTCATCTTCAACGTCGGACAACAAAACGTACAAGAGCCAGGTTCACGGAGGAAAGCCTAAAACATAGATCCGGCATCCCACTAAGCCTTAGATACAGAGGAAAAAGTGGGACAATGAACGCATCTGGCATCCCACCGACCAGGTTTCTCGATTCTTGGACCCGAGATGGGAGGCGATCTCGGCATCCCGCTGTTGGAATTCGCAAGAGTAGCCTGAAGTAGTAACAAATAACCCATATCCCCAGAAATCTTTTATTCGGCCATAGTAAAACGAGCGATCAAGTATTTCTAGTGCCCAGTTCATCGAGTCTCGTCTTTCCAAATATTCAAACGCCCAACTCCATCCTCATCCACAATCTGCATATCCCAACACCACCAAACCGAATCGTCCAAAAGGACAAAAATCCAGAAAAAAAATACTTCGCAAACGACAAACCCCTGATTATGCCACTCATTCACACAACCCCCTCCCAATTACAAATCCAATTCATCTCATTATCGCAAATCTGGTTTCCACGCGCCTTCTCCCCTTCCACTATCTGCACGAAGTCCAGCAGCGAGTCCGCGTTCCAAATATCGTCGCTGACGGGGACTGAGAATTCGAGGTCGCGGCATGGAATTTCCGCATCTACATCGCCGCCTTCATGTCCATCCGTCTCCATACTTTCATCCCCGTCTCCATCTCCATCGCCATTACGGCCAACGTCCAAGATCCCCGGATCCTGGCTCGCAGAAAAAATCTGCCAAACATGCCACAGCGTGAGCGCAAACCGTTTCGCTTCTTCGATGCCGAGCCAGATGGGTAGTGCGGTGTGTGGTGTTAGTTCTGTTTGTTGGTACTGAGCGAGCATGGCTGTGTAGCTGAACATACGTCTTTTGCGGCAGCTTTTGATGAGGGCGAGGAGGATGGTGGGGTCTATTGGTGGGAAAGAGGGTTCGTTCTCGGGATTGGAGGCGAGGGGTTGGACTTCGATTGTTGTCGATGACGATGGCGATGTTGGTGATGCTGACGTTGCGGTCAAGGGAAGTATCATGTTAAGCAGAATAGCTTGATATGTTGCCATGGGCCAGAGTAGCGTTGTGTCGTTGTTAGTGTCGAGGGCGGATATGTCCCATTTGTCCTGACAAAAAGGTAAGTGGTGTAAGTAAGCTTTTGCGGTGACAGAGAGTGAAATAGAGAGGGGTTGAGGATACCCTCTGCCGACGAATGCACGTCATTAAAGTCTCGTGGATGCCAATCGCAGCCTCCCTCGTCCCCGGTTCGTTGCTAAACCACAGCCCAGCCATGACCATCGACTGGACCAATATCTGTGATTCCTTTGCAGCGCGGAAGGACGCTTTGTGAAGGAACGACCATTTCGGATGGAAATGCGTAAAGTACAGCCCGATGTATCTGTCAATGTCGGCGACTTGTTCTTCAAGGTTGAAGTGCTTGACTGGCAGGCTGGTCGACGACGACGTCACTGACCGTTGCTGAGCATCACTCTTACCACCATCCTGGTACTCACACGCCCACCCTCTATCCAGACAGGACCTGCAAGGCAAAACGCTACTACACTGCGTCTTGCGACTCTGGCAATGGGTACAAGCTCGAGGGGCTCGACCAGCGATTGGATCTTGGTCTTTGTGACGACGAGAGACATGGCGACGTAGACTATCACTATGATTTTTCTCGCACGTTAACGCTGGCGATATCTTAAGACGGCTTGGGCGGATTAGGGTGAAAGTGGGGGGAAAGGGGAGGCGCACCTTCTCCCGAACTCCATTTCACAGTACGGACACTTGGAGTCCTTGATCTGCAAATGCTTGGTCAGGTGCCGGTTCAGATGCTCTCTTCGAAGGTAACTCCGCGTGCATTCGGGCCATGAGCACTGGAAGTGTGACAATGACGACGAAAAAGCTGTCCCATCTGACGAAGAATCCATGTTTCTTTCTTTTTTTCCTTCGTGCCCTTGTTCAGTTCAGGGTCTAGTGATGATGATGGTTATCATTCGCTCGATTCCAGATTCATAATTTTGTGTGATCTTGCCAAGTCGTGAGGGTGTTTTTTTTTTCGTAGCCCAGGTGTGCAATTCGGACAACCATTCAGAGCTTGTTTCTGGTTGTCAAGAAAAGCGATTACAATACCAAATTGACACGGTGCGGGAGCGCCGCTAGTGGCGTCTCACCGGCGCAATGACGTGAACTAGAACCTTAAATTGAAATTTGATGCGCGGCTGCACCGCTCGGGTACTGCCTTCATCGTCTGCGGTTCCGGGTACGTAGGTCAGCCACTAAAGAACTTATCGTTCAACCCTGCTTTGGCGTAGCAGATCTTCCCCTCCTGTCCGCCAAAATACATCGCCAAGATTCCCGAATTCCGCTAGTGGGGCACTGGGCATCCACTGCGTTAGTTCGGCATCCCACCATGCAGGGCAGCTGTCGGTATCCCACCGCTAAATAGCACGTGACTTTGACTCTCTGGAGCGGTTCGGACGGAATGCACTACCTGCGCATCGTCATGGGCAGCATTGAAAATTCTCCTCATGAGTTCAGCTTCGCAAGCATATGCAAGACTGCTTAACTTGGATTCCATGTCTAGGTGGGTTTGCTTGCATACTACCAGACTACGTAGGTAGGGCAATATGCTTCCATGGGTGGCCGTGTAATGTACGCTGTCGTTTGAAAGAAAAGACTCTAGTCTCCCCTCTTAACTCCAGGCTTAATGCCGAGGAGCTCTATGCGGTTGTGCGAAGTACGCCGTGCGGTGTGCAAGGCGTAATGTGAGTGGGATCCCGGTATTCGGCCGTAGGTCTCAGACCTACGGTCGAATCTTTTTTGCGAGGAATAATTTCGATGTGTTTGTGTGTGTGATACAGTGTGGTGGGATACCTAGACCTGTGGAGTTGAGAGAAAACATTTATAAATACAATTCATCTCAGATAAATACTTCATCATCAAATCCCAAGACTTGCAACAGCAACATCAACAAAAGTAACTACAAAAACAACCCGAACAAGACAAACGAGCCACCATGTCTACCGGAAGCTGTCTCTGCGGAAGCATCAAAATCTCCTACACGGGTGATTCCCTATTCTCAGTAACTCCTCTCCTTCCCCTCCCCGTCATCCTACCACCCACTCACCCCCCTTCCTCTAGGCCATGTGCCATTGCCTCGACTGCCGCAAACTGCACGGCACGACCTACAGCATGGGTCTCGGAGTACCGGTCTCGAATTTCAAACTCGAGTCCGGCACGCCCAAAGCGCACAGCAAGGTCGCTGATAGCGGACATACCGTCACCAGCAAATTCTGCGGCGACTGCGCGTCTGTGCTGTGGCGCGAGACGGGGCTCATGCCCGATGTCAGGATCATCAAGGCCGGTGTGCTTGATGATGAGAATACGTTGAGTAACAACAAGCCAGGCGCGGAGCTTTTTGTGGGAAGAAGGGTGGCGTGGCTTCAAGAGTTGGAGGGAGCGGAGCAGAAGACTGCTATGCCGTAAGAGGTCTCGATCGGGATGGGGGATAACTAGCTCGTTTATTGCCTGAATGTATAGACCAAAGTACGTGTGTTCTCTGAAATAATCCTTCTAAAGCTCTCGCTTTGTAACCACAACAGTCTTCGCAAGACGATTCTCAGACTACTCCGGTCCATTATCAAGCTCCAGTGTTTCGCGATCGGATGAACTCCTAGGCTCTTCAATTTCGAGACGATCAAGGCTGAGCTGTCGAAGGACAGGAAGAATCTCTCCGTAGCTTCCATAGCGCATTTTCTTGAAAGCAGATGACGCACAGGCTTCCCGTAAGGAATAATGAACCACTTCAAATGTCTGCTGTCGGGTTCTTCGCCCGAGATGATGAGATTGGTCAAATTCGGTATATTGGATGGAGATGAGAGCGATGGAGTCAGTGGAATGAAATTATGATCCCAGGTCCACAAGTCTAGGTGCAGAGTGTGCAAGGCGGGGAGAATCTCCTGGGTTATGGGGAGTAGGGTCAAAGTAGATTCTGGAGGAAAGTCTGAACGGCCAGTGGCACCAAACGCGTCCGTCAAAGTAAGAACCTCGACATTCTCGCAAACCTGTCGGAATACGTCGTCTGTAGTTGGGACCAAGAAGGAATGCGTCCCAGCCGATTGCGTGGCAAACTCGAGTGTTTTTAGGTGAGTACGTGTTTCCGCCAGAGATTCCAGGAAAAACTTCTGACTGATTTCGGTGGCGGGGTGAGTTCGTGGACCCCAGTAGCATTCGTAGTCTGGAATCGTTGCACATACGCAAGCGATGTGAGTGATCCGTCCCGGATAACCATGTTCATAGTTCCCGACCTCGGTAGTGCGGAGTACATCCGGGGTTTGGTAAGGGAGCCACTCTTCATCTTTCCGCAAGATGTCTCCAAGGTCATCGTAAAGCTGCTTGCCCATAGCAGTGACTGGTCTCTCTAGATCATATATATCCTCAACATGGGGGAAATAACCTTCAGTGTAATAATCCCTGACGTAAAAAGCAGTTACAGTGAGCTTTGTAAGCCATGGTTTCAGCTCCTTGCATCTGGAGAGGGCCAAGAGACTCATCATGCTCTGCCTGGAGAAGAAGTCGAATATAGTCTCGCCAATGACCACGGCAAGTGCACGCCAAGAATGGTTGCGGAAAGTGTGCGATACCAAGCGATGCGCCAGAAGCCCTTGGGCGAGTGATACATTGCTAGCACGAGGTGACTCTCCCATACAATCTGTTATCCACCACCTTTCCAGTGACGGTGGTTTAACTCCGCTTGCTACCTCTAGGAGTATCATTTCGATAATCTCAGCGGACAATTTCTCCAGCTGGCTCTCGCTCGGTTTAGATAGAACTGGTGCCATCGGGTCGAATTGCAAGTCGTGTTAGTCCAGTCGAGTATTGGTTTGGGAGGAGCAAGTTGATATTGTTGGGTAATTGACCTGTGAGTAGCTGTTGGCGAGGGAAAGGAGCGAAAGGTGGGAAGAGGACAAAGAAAGTGGGTGGGGTGGATTCGTGGAGCGGCCATGCGTCCATGCGCTGTTACAGCCAGGGATAGTGCATGACACCCAGTGACGCCAGTCACAAGGGAAGACCGGCCACCAGAATAAGCCCAAGGAGCCTCGACAAATGACGCAAGCGATATTCAAAGCCAGCAAGGCACCATTTGACTAGCGCGTAGCTTTCACGGAAGGTAAGCAGGGAGAGGGCGTGGGTTATTAAAAAGCGGATTCAATTCCTGATCAGCAAAAGTAATCTCTACAGCTTCGCCTTGACGGCCTCTGGATCCGCTACTTGTACCATAATCTTGCCTGGAACCTGTCTGTTAGTACTTCAAGTGAATGATGAATTGTGGCCAGACTTACCGGTATTCTTTCCCTCGAACAAGCCAACCAAGGCTTCTTCTGCTTTCGTGATGCCGCCCTTGATGACCGTCTCTTTCCGCTTGAGCTTGCCTTCTGACAGCCATTGTGCCAACTCCTTCCTGGCTTCGGCGTATTTGTCTGCAAAGTCAAAAACGACAAAACCCTGCATGCGAATGCGCATGGAGATGATCATCATGTAGTTCTATCCAGATTAGCACGGTAATACAAACGTGCCGTACCAACATACCTTTGGTCCCTGAGGCTTCTTCTTGTTGTACTCTGAGATTGCGCCACACATGACGAACCGAGCAAAAGGCTTCGCGCGCGAGAGAGCGAGATCGAGAATCTCTCCCCCGACGTTGTCAAAGTATACGTCGATCAGTCCCTTGGTAGCGACCCTGAACTTCTTCGCAAACTCGGGATCCTTGTAGTTGAGCGCATCGTCGAAACCAAGCTCTTCTTTGAGCCAAGATACTTTGCTGTCTTCGCCCGCAAGACCAAGCACCGTCGCACCCTTGAGCTTCGCAATCTGACCAACGACGCTTCCTGTCGCACCGGCAGCGCCACTGACGACGACGAAATCTCCCTTCTTGACCTGGCCGATCTCGAGGATACCGAAATATGCTGTGAGACCGGTCATGCCCAGAACGCCAAGCGCGTCGGTCGGAACAGCGCCTTCTGGCAGGTCCAGAGGCTCAACGTGCTTCTCGTGGAGCACAGTATACTCGGACCATCCACACATACCGGTCGCATATGTGCCAACAGGGTACCTCTTGCTCTTGCTTGCGATGATCAAGCCAATGCCGCTGCCGCGCATCACAGCGCCAATCTCTACAGGTGGGATGTAGGATCGCGTTGGGTTCAGCCAGCCACGCATCGCAGGGTCGAGAGATAGATATAGGGTCTGGAAGATGACTTCTCCATCTTTGAGCGACGACGCAGATGGAATCTGCTGTTGCTTTGGTGTGAAGGTCTTGCCGGCGACGACGCCATCTTGCGGTCGCTCAGCGAGGTGAATTGAGGTGTACGATGGCATTTCGTTGCTTCTTTTATAAAGGCCCGATATGGTGATGTATGGTTGTAGGGGTCCGGATTAATTGACTTTGAGATCTCCAATAGTAAAACCGAAAAGTTCCCGGTGAGCGTACGTGGTGAGATTGAGAAGAAAAGAAGACAGAACGATTGAAGCTACGGTTGGCGCCCGTTATGTTTGTGGATGGCGTCCGCACAGATCACCTCCACCGTTCCTACCGGCGCTGCTGAAGATTGCGGAGAAAGATGCCGAGGTTCGGGCGGTGGTTTCCTATTTCGGATTACGTGAACCAGCCCTCGACGGTACGCCCGTAGGATTACGAAGCTGAATTACTACACGTTCAGATTTTGAGTGATTAATGAACAGCAAACGTCTAGGCGTACAGAGCAAATCACGACCCAAACCCTCATTTCTCGCGAGGAGATCGACTTGGTCGCATTTTCTGGCTCATTGTATGATTGATGTATTAGTGAGATGCATGCTTGTTAGGAGCGCAAGTCTGTACTCAATATGCTCAATTTCCTTCAAAGGTATCCTCCCCAATAGCAAATTATAGGGTCGCTGGGAACAGTTCACGGCGCCCAGTCTTTAGCAACTGTCTCTTGTCTACGTAAGATTTTGACCGTCGAAAGCAGGCACAGCCATAGCTGTATGATGTAGAATGCTCAATCCAAAATTTTACTCTTCAGCACCTTCCTCCATCTCGACATCTCCCTCCTCTTCTTCCCCGCCTTCTGCCCACCATAGCGTCGGACCTAGACCGGGCTGGGCCATGGAACCCTGTACTTGTCGTCAACTAAATGATCAATTATGCAGAGTTCGCCTAACTTACAATGACCCTCCAGGCTGTCGGACGTTCTTCGATGATTTCGCCCTTGTCGTCTTTCTCTACGATCGTGGGTCGCTGATCGAACCACTCTTCGTGCTCTACCCTGAATAGAACCGGTTCGCCCTTGTCGAAGAAGAGCTCGGTGCCCTCGGAGTTCCATACCCATACATTCTCGGCTTTCGAAAAGGATGAGTTTTCTGGGAGATTTTGGTAGGGAATGAAGATCTCCGAGGTAAATTCGAGGTCGATGATGATACCTTCTTCGTTTGAAGACTTGATTCGCCCGTAGATGATCTCACCACGGAAAGGGCGGAAGACAGCCATGCGGAACTCGACTAGGACGATTGTGAGTAGGATGATATTGGTAGTGTTTCAATGACATACTGTTGACATTGACGAGTCCGGTGCCGTGACCGATCAAACCTTCGGTAGCTGATAGGAGATCCCACATGCAAAGACAAAGCCCGATGTTGGGGACCACCCTGTTACTGTACTTGTCATTGACGACATCTTTGATTGCTTGCGCGCTGGGCTTCTCAAAGTCCTGCGGCTTGATTTGTATCAAGTCTTGAATCGTGGTCTAGGATTCATTAGTTACGCCTCCGACAAGATCGACCATGGCTGCTGGATTAGACACTCGGAAGCGACTGCGCGACCATAGACTTGCTGGTCTGAAAATTTCGGCAGCCTGAGCTCAGGTATCTAACCAGTGTAGAGTGATGTGAAGCTTGAATTACTTACGAGTATGAACATGGTCGCGGCTTTGGAGGCTTCATGGATTAATGCGCAAGGAGCGATCGTCACCTATACATCGTGATATACCTGGTAGAGTCAAAGGTGAGAGTCGCGATTTGGGGAACGGCTAGCGTGGAGCTAACCGTATCGATAAGAATTTTTGGCTGGCCCGTCAGACCCCCAAGGCGCGTCTCATCTCCCGTCGCAACTTCTCACTTTTCTTCGCAAGTGTTATGTACGCCTTTGACATTCTTTTCTCCGAGTGCGCAATGCAAAATTCATATTTCAAGTTGTAATATATAACATTTCGAGTTCCAACATGGCTTTCAGATTTCCTCCTCCGCCTCCTCCGCCGCCCAAGGCAACGTCAACCGAACAACCATACCCAAGCCAACGAGGGGGCCATAATCGAGGGGGCAGTGAAAGAGGTCGTGGAAGAGGGGGCGGCCATAATAGAGGCGGCGGCTTCCATAGCTCTGCGGGCAACTCACGGGGTGGCCATGGGCAGAATCGCGGGCGTGGAGACGCGCGCGGCAGAGGCCAAAGGGGAGGATATCAGAACAACAGAGGCGATGGGAACTCGAGAGGAGGCTTCAATGTAGGTAATGAGAATGAACGGACCAATGCGCCAGCAGACACCAAGTCTTCGTTCTCTGGCAATGCGTCAGGCCAGACGCAGACGCAGCCACAGGTCGACCCCAATGCCTTTGCCCAGGTCATGTCGTACATGTCGACTCCAGCTAGGGTACAATCAATGGCCGCCTTCGCGAACCACATGACGAATGCCGGAAACGCCGCCGCTCCCTACCCGCCGTCTTCACCATCCGCACATAGTCCTTCGGGCCCTCGCTATTCTCCGCCTCAGCACGCCGGCCAGAAGCGAAAACTGAACGAGCGAAACAACAACCCGCAATCGCAACGCAACCAGCCAAAGCAAGGCTCAAAACCGCCGCGAGCCAAGGCTGCCGTCCCACCACAAGTGCCCAGCTTTGGCTTCTCTCTGCCGCCGCCTTTGGTCGCAAAGCCAGACAACAAAAAGCGCAAGGTCAATTTGGGGCTCTCACAGCAGCCTAGTCAGCACGAAAGTAGCGATGAAGAGGACATTGACGAGGAGGCTGCCTACTCGGAGAAGCTGAAGGGTGGGGGTTTCGCATTCGAGCACGACGGGGAAACCATCACAATACAAACAGGGGCTGAAGTGGCGGCATGGATCAAGGATCGCAGAAAGAACTTTCCCACACAGAAAAGGATCACGGAGAAGAAAGAAGAGGCTGCGAAGAAGCGCACGGCTGAGCTCGAGTTTCTGCGCAGAATGCAAGGAAAACCACTAAAAGAGCCAGCCACTGATACTCCAGCACAGCCGAAGAAGGCTCGCGAAAGAAGCAAAAATGACGTGGCAAAGCAAGAATCGGAGAAAAAGAGGCAGGAAGAACTCGCTGCGTTGCGACAGAAGCTACATGCAAGCATGGTCAAAAATCAACCAACGCCTGCCGTGGTAGACCTTGGGCTGGGATACGACAGCGAGACTGAATCGGACGCCCAAAGCTCAGTCCTTTCAGAATCGTCAGTAGTGTCAAGTTCGGACGAGGAAGAGTCTGAGTCCGATTCAGACGATAGCGATGATGCCCCAGAACCAGTGTCCTCCAAGACGGCTCCACCGCCCATAAACGTGCCGTCACCCCCGCCAGCAAGGCCACAATCGGAAACTAAGAGCACCAAACTGTGCACGAATTGGAAACGAAATGGAAAATGCCCGTACTACAGCAAATGCAAATACCAGCACCCTCCAAAGGAAGATCACACTAAGCTCACAAGTCTGTATGAGCGCATGGTGGAGCAGGAGCTTGTTAAAGCGGATCAGTTGGCGCTCGATGCGATCAAGTATCTAGGACAGAATGGTTTTTTGGGATAGATGTCCTTTTGAAGCAACGAGCGTGGCATTACTCTCCGATGACATAGGTACACCCCTCACTCCCCACCCATACCTCGTGCACCTTTTGTGCATCGACATCCCACCTCGCGCCGGGACCTATAGTCTCCTTTTTCGCGTCCGGGTCATTAGGATACGTGTAGGTTATAGAGCCGTCAAGGACAAGATGGGTAGTCTTGCCGCTGTGCTTGTGTGGCGAGTAATGCGCATTGCTATGTGACCGTCAGCTGGAAGCAAAGAAATAGATAATCAGTAATAAACATACGGGCCATCTGTCCAGGTAAAAACATGGCCAAATCCCCACGATCGGACTTCGCTCTCAGCCTCTTTCCGTGACTTTATCATGGCGACTGTGTGTGCGCTGTCAAAAGTGAAGAAGTTGGGCCATGCGAACGGACGGAGAATAAGGCGGGCGGCGCATGGTTTGGACCCTGAGTGACGTCGATACAGCTTGGCGAGGCGGGCGGCGTTCTAAGAGCCATGCATGGAGCACATGTCAGAGCCTAGAAGGCGTAAACAAGGCAATCTTGCTTCCTTTGACAGCGTCTGCCCAGGCGCATACAACGGCGAGTGTTGGCGTGTCATTGTCTCATGGGTACAGGCCACGGTATGTCAGCCCCACCAATTGGGACATCAAACGCCCATGCGGCGGCCAAGGCAGGCTCGAGCTGGACATGAGGCTATTGCGCCCACACCAACGTCGCGGGCCGCGTTTCCTGCACCACCATTCTCACTCCTTCTCCCGCTTTTCTCATACCCTCTAACCTACTCTGGTGTTGCCGCGTACCTGACACCCTACATACCAACACTCTATACAATGCCAAACCCCACCAAGGACACCAAGCTGGGTGCCCCCAAGATCGAGAACCCACAACTCCAGGCTGGTGGAGGTACAGCTTCAGCATCAGCCAAAGCCCGCACCGTCGACGACCTATCCAGCCTCGAAACCTACCTTCTGCAAGTATACCGAGATGTAACGAGCCGGTACGATCTGGGAACCAAAGAGGGACGATTGGGCTGGTTGAAGGAGCAAAATGGCTCAGATGAAGTGGAACAGCATGCAGAGTTCCTGGGCGACGGATCATTCCCGTCTTTTGCGAGGTACTTCATATCAGGCCTAGCCAACGTCATGAAGCCAGCACCACCCCTTGACGAGTCACATCCAATCTCCGACTACTTCATTTCCTCGAGCCACAACACATACCTCACTGGGAACCAGCTCTCAAGTGATTCCAGTGTTGATGCCTACAAGAACGTGCTCATGCGAGGATGTCGCTGCGTTGAGGTTGATGTCTGGGACGGGGACGAGCTATCCGACTCCAGCTCCGACGAGGAAGCTGCCATGGGTAATCCAGGAGCAAATGATATGAAGAAGGAGAAGAAGAAGTCCAAGTCTGGTCTAGGCATTCGGAAACGGCTCGCCATGAAGTTTGGGAAAAAGGACAGGTCCGACGACGAAGAAGAGGAAGCATCGTCACCGCCCCAGCACGAGGACCAGAAAGTGCAGCCTTGGCACTCGTCCTCGTACACCTCTAGGGCTGAGCCCAGAGTCCTACATGGTTATACCTTGACCAAAGACATGACCTTCCGGGCCGTGTGCACGACCATCCGCGATTACGCTTTCGCAGCATCCAATCTACCCTTGATAGTGAGTCTTGAGGTGCATACCGGGCCTGAGCAGCAGGAGATTATGGTCGAACTCATGGAAGAGTATTGGAAGGGCATGTTGCTCGACCAGCCACTTGACCCAAAACAAAGCTTGAACACGGTCGGTCTGCCCGCACTCAAAGAGTTGGAAAACAAGATTCTCGTCAAGGTCAAGCGTGGTCATATCAAGCCTTCGCCCAATGAGCTGCAGCCCACGACAACGAGCACGTCGGCTCCGCCACTAGAACACACCGCAAGCGCCGACTCTGTAGAATCGGAAGACGAGGTTGGACCAGACGGCGAGAAGAAGGCTCCAGCACCGAAGCCCAAGATTATCGAGTCTTTGGCGCGATTGGGCGTCTACTTTGGTGGCTACTCATACAAGAGCCTCGACACACTGGAAGCAAAGGTCCCCACCCATATCTTCTCGCTGTCCGAAGGGACATTGATGGAGCTCCACGAAACGGACCCCGAGGGGCTCTTCAGCCACAACAAACGCCATTTTATGCGCGCATACCCCAAGGGCTTACGATTGACTTCATCGAACCTTAACCCCTCCGTCTTCTGGCGCGCCGGCGTCCAAATTGTCGCCCTCAACTGGCAACGCTGGGACGGCGGCATGATGCAAAACGAAGCCATGTTCGCCGGTACCGCGGGCTGGGTCCTCAAGCCCGAAGGCTACCGCAGCACCAGCAACGCGCCAACCCAGAAAGAAGCCATTGCGCACAAAGACATGGACCTCAGCATCGAGTTCATCGCAGGCCAAAACATACCTCTACCCCCTGACGAAGACGACCCCAAAGACTTCAAACCCTATGTCAAAGTCGAGCTCCACGTCGAGTCGCACGAGGAGCGCAACGCGGAACCCGTTCCCGGTAATGGGCGAAGCCAAAAGGGCGATTACAAACTGAAAACCAAGACAGCAAGAGGCGCGAACCCGGACTTTGGGCGCGAAGTCATCAAGTTCGATGATGTCTATGGCGTCACGGATGAACTAACTTTTGTGAGGTGAGTCTTCTCTCTCTATTCTCTTGTCCTTCATATCCGCTACGTGTCCTGTGTATGCACCTCGCCTCTTCGTACCACATACATCGCCTCCGCATCCATGCGTTTTTCTGCCGATTTTACCAGAGAAAGAACCCGCTCGCTCTATATGTATACGCCCCAACCTGGTTTGATCTAGCATTGCATTTTATTTGCCGCATACACTACGCACAATCCCGCCGTTTCACAGCGCGCGCTCGAAGTGGCTCGCTGAAAAAACAACACTTGTCGTACCGAGGCGGGGATCGGATTGGCTCCCCTCCATCACAAACCTGCACTTTCCCGTGACAAAATTCCCGCACCACTATTGCTCTCTCTCTCTCTCTCTCGCCTTGTTGTTTTTGTCTTCCCCCTTCCCTTCGAAATACATGCACAAACTAATGCTTCCACCCCCCCACCCTGCAGATTCAAAGTCATGGACGACGAACGCATCAGCGACGATCTCGCTGCTTGGGCTTGTTTCCGCCTTGATCGCTTGCAGTCTGGATACCGCTTTTTGCATCTTTATGATGCTAATGGTGTTGTGTCTAAAGGCGTGCTGTTGGTTAGGATTGTGAAGAATGTGAGAGAGGGGAGTGCGGGGGTGGGGAGAGTTTAGTGGACTGGTCTACCTGGACTGGGCTGCTTGGAGGAGTTCTAGGGGGGATTCGGGTGTCTATGGGGTGGTGGTGGTGTGTGGTGCGTGGTGCGTGTGAATGCTGCTACACGTACTAGTTTTTCGATCCCTTTAGTGTGCATGGTTTCTTGGACCTGGAAATGACCTCTGAAGTGTTTGACATGGTATTCTCTTCCGTTGATGACTCGTGTATCGCATTGCTGCAGTACTCATCCCGCCCTCCAGCAACCCAGCCCGTTGAATGGGGCATGGTAAAACCCCCATTCCCACCTTAGTTCTGTCCTAGTCTACGACTTACCCACTCCCATCCCATCCCACCCCACCCCATACAAACACCCACGCTTCCTCGTCTACCGCACGCCACATCTCGTCACGCATACTTCTCTCTCTCTCTTTGTTTCCATCTACCGCGCAGGAAAGCACTCACCCCATTTCATCAATGAACACACAGCCATGCATGACTATTCTAACGCTTCAGTAGCAGCGGTTGCCGCTGCAGTACAGGGGGTGGTGGAAGGCTGGAGCTTTAATTTTGGAAAGATCGTGGGTTTTTTGCTGGGTTAGATGGAATGATGTGCTGGCGCTGTGGTGATGTTGGGGGTGTATTTGTGAGATGTGGGGAGAGCGAGAGAGCGGAGGGGGGAAATAGCAGTGAGTGTTTCGTCTAGCGTTCTTTTGATGATGAATCGCTAGAGAGAGAGAGAGAGAGAGGGAGAAAGGAATTAAGGAATTGAGCTGTGTAGTTGAGGTTATTGGATTGGCTCGTTCGTGTATGCCGGGTTGGGAATGAATGGGAACGGTGGACTAGTGGTTTTACATCTTCCCACGTGCTTTTTACGAATGCGACTGGGAATTATTTTGGCGCTTGAAAGGGATTTTAGAGGTACATTTGCGTTATTGAACTTGGTACCTCGTCAACAGACACATTTTTTTCTCCAAGGGGCTGATGTAGATGGCAGACTCAGAAGTACATCGATCTTCGAAACTGTTCATGGTCGTCCCGCTCATTCGAGTACTAACACATCCCCGATTTCGGCCGCGACTCACCCGAACACATGACTTGTCGTTTTCATGTCAAAATCCGCGACAAGCTCGCTAGAGTGAAGCAGCCTGTTTCCGGTTTGGATATCGTGTTCGCTCAACGCGACCGGTTATCTGGTACCGTGGTTTCCCCAACAGAGAATGCAGACGTCGCAATTGTGCGACATGTGTTTTGAGCAGGGTTGAGCGAAATAAACACCCGCATATCCGCTTACACGCGGCTCTTCCGTCGTATGGCGAAACGAGATGCCTTGTTAGGAATCGTCTTGCGTCCCTTTTCACGGACATTATACGCGATCGTTGCTTCGATTGATCCAATCGGGACTTGGTGTCAGCATTGGTTCGCTCTATTCGAAATCGACCAGATCAATCTGCACGTAAGGAGCTCGGTCGGGTGGAGTTGGTAGTACGGGCAATGTATCTGCCGTTGACCGGAAGTCGGAAAAGGGTAGAGGTACTTGGAGGCGACTGATCGTGGCACCGCGCGAAAACACCATAACTGAGTGCTGCAGACTAGCTGCTGGGTCGACTGCAGAGGCTGCATGGGTGTACGAGGCACTTGACCGGCACTCATTGTGCGCGGTTCGAATGACGTGGTGCAACAGCAACCATCTTGCCTAATCCGCACGTGGTTGCTGATACACATCCTCTAAAAACAACAGTATTAATTTTCGTGAAGAAACGTTTTCAGAACGTATGGGGCGAACGGTGTAAGCTTGATCCATGACCCGGAAAAAGTGTCTAACAAAATAGGGGAGATAACCCGGGCCATTGCCTTTGCCGGTATCAGCGTGACCGTTTGTCCGTAGACTATCGATTGCCGGATGCAGGACATAAAAAACGATGGCGGTGGCGGGTCGACAGATACGGATCGCGACGACCTTTTGATGCAAAGATTCGCGCCGCGTCGAGACAAGCTAGGCATGATTCCGTAGCGTGTGCCGCGCATGTACCAACCCAGCCCCTGGGACAGGTGCACAAGCAATGATGTGCATATGTACGCCTTTACCATCAGTAATTGTCCCGTAGAGCATTTGGGCAAATGGCCGGGTTGAAGATGTGTTTCTGACATGTCTGTACTCCAGAAGATAGGAAAAAAGTGCCATACTGTAAGCACGCCCCAGCTCAAGCGGTGAGCGGGACGGGCCATTAGCTCACTACCTAGCGAGGAGATATGCCAGATCGATCTATGCCCGATTTTTTCGTTCCACGATGCATAGCGCCGATACACCCGGGGAGGTGGCGCACCAACAACGCTGGTCGCTTGAAGACTTGTCGTGAGGGACAGGCAGACGTGGTGTATCATAATCCCTTTGCAGCCGCGCCATTTTCATTCTTGATCAAGCCTTCCCTGCCCGTAGTTTCGCTGTCGGGTCACAGAGATTCAGGGAAACAGTACAACCAGGGTTTGGAAAGTTTGCTTAACCGGAGAGCGAAGGCAGAGCTGCAGGGGTGCCATAGCCAGACGAGCTATTGCCGTCACAGCTTAGATACAACTAAATCCAGCAGTGGCAGTACGCTGGGACAGCGTGTGGGACCAAGATGACGGCTATCAAAAGGACAGCACAGGCCGAATATGGCGGTATTGCTGGGGCTGTGAAATGAATGCTGCAACAATTCCGTCTGAAATTACCGAGCGGAGCAGAAAAAGAACCAAAAGAAGTGGATGTCCTGGAACCCACACAGTGGCACGAGGATCCAACCGTCAATTCGAGGACCCTTCTGAGTGGCCAGCTTGCTAAACAGGATCATTCCGCAAACGGACGCCTCGAGGCTCACGCGGTAACGGCAATTCTGAAGTCTCTGATTGCCGCAAATCTGAGATAGATCGATCAGTAGATATGCTCCGTAGCTAGCCAAGGTCTGCTGGCGAGCAGAAAAGGAGGCCGAGGTTGTTGGAAGCAAAAGCGAGCAATAGCCAGCATCAGTAGTCGGAAAAGCAGAAGATTTGACAGCTTGGATTGGCCATCCCGGAGACTATCGCTCGATCCTCCGTCGGTGCTGTACAACATTGTACCTGTGTACTACGAGGAAACGACGATTCAACGAGCTAAATGCGAAAGAAGCGAGGATGAAAGATATTCGTCATTCTCCAGGATATAGGCAATGGATCTGGCCATGGTACCATGGCCCCGCTACGACAGTGACACGCAGATACGTATTTTCAAAGGCGGGGATGGTGCGCAAGTTTGCTCGCGGTTGCAGATTGCCGTTCCCTTGGATCACCGGCCTGCTTAGCGCCGAACTTGAGAAAACGAAAAACTGACAGGGCTCAGCGACACCAGTAAAGTCCAGTTTGTCGCACTGGGCAGGGAATAGGCCCTTCAGAGCGAAGTGCAAGTAGAATCCTCACCGATGAGCATGCAGAGTTTGGCGTGCTGTCATGATGACGGCGGAACGAAATGGAAGAGGTTTGCTGGGCATCCTTTGCACTTGTAGTCTGTGACTGGTGCTTTTTGCAGGATTGTTATTTCTTTTTCTGGCGATACACCGCATACTGCGGCTCCGTTAACCATTCACTGGGGAGGATCGGTATCCATGTCGTATGTGATCCAGTGTATACAGCTGGTCGCAATATTGCAGGCCCATTAGAGGTCAAGACGTTGGGTCGGAAGCCTAGCGTCTCCAGTGCACTGGCTGATAGGTACCTGGCTGCATGTACCCAGTCATGTGGGACAGCATGGCGCACGCCTTCCAGAAATGCCCTCGTTGACGAGGCACGATGGCCCATGCAGGTCTTGCAGAGGCAAAGTGTAAGAAGGAGCTGTCTTCTCAAGAGCGGGAAAGTGCATGCCGACGCGGGCGCCACAAGCGTGGTGCGATGCACATGAGTTACTCTGATGTTAGAGGTGATGTCGTTTAAGAAAGCCAGCGAAGGTATAAAGACTTGTCAGCTGTCGGATTAGGGAGCTATCGATCTTCGCATCTTTGCTTTCTGAAACTCACCGCGCAAATACACTCGCTTGATCGACTGTCTACTTACCCTCATCTCTTCGTCCATCCTTTCAGATCTAGACCATCTTCTGGTGTCTGTCCGTCCACCTATTTTGCAAGTGCATCATGTGCAAGCACACGCCCATTGACAAGGTCGCCGTCCCTTGCATGAATGACGCCGAGGGCATAACAACTATGCCGGTGAGTTTCTAGCCTATTCGGTCCCTAGAAGGCCGCTAATTGTTGTAGGTACCTGGTCGTCGTTGCCCTGCATGCCTCGAGCGTGGAGACACCGTGTGGGTGATTCCTGGGAAGCAGTGTCACCAGTGCGGTACTCCTGTGAACTAGATTGGGATACCAATACGGTGAGACGGAACGACTTTGGTCTCACTGATCCAGACTGACTGTCGCTTAGGACCAGCAACATGCTCGGACTTGGGATCCTGCCGTGATTCGGCAGCTGTCATGATATGCGTGGACACGAATCCAGATCTTGAGCATGGGGGAGGTTTGTCCGCATCTCCAGCTGTTTGCACTTTAGTCATTGTATTTGTACGTAGGGGTGGGTGTTTCGATATGAGGCAGACGGGAATGAAAAGTCGATGGTTTCTTCTACCACTTGTTGCTGGTGATATCACGTGTCTTCATCCCGCTATCATCGTAATTTGGGCGGTGTGTGTTGATTATGATGCCAGAGGAGGGGTTGAGCGAGGATGGAAGGAGGGTGGGTGCCCGAGAGGAAATGCTTGGCGTCTCAGCGTCTAGGAAAGAGCATCCCTGGCCATGGGCTGTCAACCTGCCCAGCTCGAGCGACAACCTATCCAGATAAGCATGGTAAATTACGAAATGTCCCGTGTATATGAAAAAAACAGGAGAAAAAGCCTGCGATAAGAGCATAACATAAATTGAGCACAGGTACTCAGCATTAGATATCCTATGCTTAATCACCAGAAAAAAAAAGAAACTACGCACACACACAACCGTGATGCGCACCATAATCGGAAATGCGCCAATTTATCCCAGCATAGTGTGCTGATGCATGTATGCCCCAACTCCAAACGCCGTATCCAGATATGTTACAAATCGCCCATCTAAGCCAGAAAACAAGCTTTGGTCATTATAGTCGTGGTTGTGGGAGTGTCGGCTTGTGGTTATGGCGTTTGGTCCCCATGTCTTCTTGACAGGCCCTCAAGGTCGGCCCCCGGTTTGGCGCTCATGCTGCGTCATGACCCACCGCATCTTGTCCTGCGTCTCCTTCATCAAGTCCACCAGCTTCTGCGCTTCTCGCTCCTTATCGGGCAGGGCACGTCGCAGCCTCTCGGCTTCTTGGATGAGCATGTCCATTTCCTTGCGATGCTCCCGCTTGTAGACTTCCATCAGGTTTGTAAGCTTGGCCTCGGTCCGCGTCGATCGCGAGGATTCGTGTTGCAATTGGTCGCTGATGATGGCCTGTCGCTTGATCTTGTCGGCGTCTTCGAGGCGCTTTCTGCGCAGCTCGTTCAGCTCCTGGTTGATCTGGCGGACCTTGTTCTCGTAGCTATCGGTGATGCGTTTGAAGCCGTCGCGGGCCGTTTCCAGATTGGTGTCTGCCATGCCCTTCATCTCGTAGGCTTGTGCGAGCTGTCGTTGTGTCTCTGAGCGAGTGTCTCCTAGCATCTTGAGGGCCTCTTCGGCCCTTTGCTCTGCGGATTTCCTCCGATGGACCTCTGCATCCAGCGTGGCTTTTAGCTCTTCCAGCTTTCGGTCCTTGCGCTCTATCGCTCGCGCATTGGTGTCTGCGAGGACCTGCAGGTGCTGATATTCGGCGCGGGAGTCTTCGGCTCTGGTTTGGGCGGCCGACACGCGCTTGGCTTCATCTTCTCTCGCGAGCTTCTCAGCGCGCAGCTCTCGCCGCAGCCGGTCGTTCTCTTGTGTGATCTTATCAATATATTGCGATGTCTTGGAGTTGGGTGTGCTGTAGTGGTTCGGGCGGGCCCACGAGCCGTTTTCATCAGTCGCCATTGGCGCCTTGTCGACGGCGAGCGGGCCTGAGACGTTCCGGGGCGATGTGTATGCGGGCATGACAGGAGGCGATGTGGTGCGTATGGGAATGGCATTCGCAGTGCGAGAGCTATCGTCGGTCCAAGTTGACCCGTTCATGTCATTTCTCGGAATGCGGCTAAAATTGAGTTCGGGCAGGTATGGGGCGGTATCTTAGTGTCGGACGTCAGCATCGAACCCCGTCCAGAAATGTTTCGACGAGATGGGCGAAGATTGGAAAGATGTTTATGCGGCGTCGGTCATCAGGGCGCTGGGTGATGCGCCATGTTTGGGAGCCACAGGGGTCCACCCTTGACGCTAAGCCTTACCTGGAGCAACAGTAACCGGGGTTACCTTCTTTCTGCGGAACGGAAGCAGTGGCATGCCTCGCGTGCTCACTTGGGGTGGATTGGCCATCTGTCTTCGAATCAGCTGTCGGATACTAAAAGAAGTCCCAAGGGGAACAAAGGGTGTTGCCAACAATGGCGCACAAAAAGTACTGCGACAAGGTCATGCTCAGACCGCCATCTCGTCGACATTGTTCGCGGCATAGCAGAAAAAGCAACACTTTGTGCCAGCTGAGGGTGTCTCATACCGTTTCAGTGCCTCTACTAGCCAAGTTACAACCTTTATACCTTGTTAGCAGCTGTCCATTCACTTGTTCTTCGATTGTTAGTCCCCAGTGGGCGACGTGGCGGCGGCGAGAGGTGGTTGTTTGGTGAGCAATTGGTTCAAGTAAGAAAAGAGTCATCAGTTCCTCTGTGCAAAACTAAGCTAGCCATCTTCAGCCGCACCGTATCCTCACCTTTACCTCAAGTACATTCATCACGAACTGGTGATGCCGGTGTAGCACCTCGCCAATCAGCGGCGATCCCTGCCCAGGTACCCGCCGCGAAGTGGGGCTGACGTCCCGGCAACAGCCCTACTATGACTGACGTGGGCGTTTCCACCCTCCCGAAACACGCCAACATCGTTAGGCTCGTCGGCTTCACAGCTTTATGAGACGACCATTTATGCAATCACATCAATGCTTCGAGTCCGCTAATACGCAATCATCTATTCCGGACGCCGCTAACAATACTTTGAGGATATTTATGCACCCTCACTGTGTTCGTAAAGTGCAATCTCAAGGCGCCATGTCTCCTCCACGCACGGCTGATTCGGATCCCGTCTCTTCTGTGACTCCCTGATACCGCGTACAACAAATACTTCATATCAAGTTTCCGATGTGACTCAATCTGGCCGCTTCCAAATACTCTAGAGCGTCCTCTGATAGCTCTGGGAGACGGATAAGAGTGATGTTAAGCGTGTGCATGATTTTCTTCTTGCGCTGCCTAAAGTGGATACAAAAGGCATGAGGATTTTAGTTGCCCGAGGGTAATGGCTGGCAGCAGGGAAAAATGAAGTGGAGACTGCTTGAGACTCGTCGTTAAGACCCTGCAAGAAGATGAATCGAAAAACGGGCATCTTTTACTTCATTCCCCAAAGATATATACACTTTATCCCAGTGAAACGTTGGTTCAATTTCTACCCACTGAACATATCCGGCGCCTTCTTCACGCGCGTCTTGCCCTCGAATGGCTTCTCAGATGAGATATCGTTGTTTCTCAGCTTCTCCAGCTTACGCTCATTGTCCTCGTACGCCATCTTCTTGTACTTTTCAATAACCTTGTCCATCTGCACCTGGCTTCCAGCGGGGACATTGTACGGGGAACCAACGTTCATGATCCTGCGTTTACGTTAGCCCATCCCAATATACTCGTTCCAACATTTCCATCCCCTTCCCCTCCCCATCCAGTTCCCTTCATCCACCTCTTCAAAAAAAAAATGTGAAAACGTACTCGGGAAACTTCATCTCAACATGCTCCTGCGGCCTCGTGTTCATGAATAGCACTCGATCTTCACCCGCCTGCTCAATCATGCGAACGTGCAAATCGTTCTGCGCTGTCCACTTCTCGTGCAAGCCTGCTGTCGCGTTCGAAATCATGCGGGTGAAGTATGGTTCGCTGGAATCGGCGCTGGGGCGCGAGATGCTGTAGATAGCCAGACCGGCGGGTATGACACCGATTGTCATGTAGAAGCCCCACTATGGCGTGCAATTGCGTTAGCGACTGTTCTTCAATTGACTAGCAATTGTAGGATCCCCGGATTCGTGGGCGGAGAATGACTCAGGTCAGAGTAACTGGCAGGGAAAGAGGGACATACACCCATCGGCTCGTCGACGGCTGGGCTGGGGTGGCCATGGGCGTGGGCTTCGTCGTGGGCGTAGCGGCGCGATTGGCGCGAGAGGGGGGTTCGGCTAGTGCGGGCGGCAGCCACTGCTGTCCGGCGGAGTGACTGCATTATGGGCGTGTAGGGTCGGCGTTGGGGTGTCGTCGGCTGTTGTGGTCGCGATGATGCTGAGCTTCGAGGTGCTGCTTAGTCAGGATATACTAGTGGCTTGGCATCTTCCTATTATGTTCGCGAGGTCAGCTATGGTTTCCACAACCCTGCGACGCATCCAGATTCTTGTAAAAGACAGCCCTTCAGCTCGAAGACTTGCTGGCGCCTGGTTGTATTCGTCTTTCTTACAGTTGTGCTCCATGAAACGACCCACATATCAGTTTAAAATCAACGGCTCAGTGACAGTCGTTCGGCGCGCATGAAACAAGAACAGACGGTTCATCACAATTCTACTTCACTCCCACGGAAATTCATCTTGTGCCGGCGTTTCTGCGCAACTTTCGACAACTGATAAGATTGCAAAATTTCTACACCATGTCTACCCAGGGCGCGCCTCAACAACGATCCTGGAACAATAATCAAAGATGACAGATTGAATTTATCTCAGTAGAGAGACTCGCAGTGCTGATTCCAGACGACCGCCAGAATTGAGGATAGAGTTACTAGCTCTATACACTTGATTTATAGCACTCATACCCCCGATCAGTCTAAAGAGTCGCGAGAAATTGGCAAGTGCTCAGATACGGTTATTGCGCATCGGACGACCCGGGGGTGAGCACGAGTATCCTTCGCGCAAGATCCTGGCCCGAAGAGGGCCGAATGGCTGAGACGCGTTATCCAGTGGAGCACCTTGCAAGCACACTCTCTATAGTCGAGTAACACCGATTCCACCCCTGGCTTACAGCGTAGTGCGAGTCCGGCCTCGCTGCAACTACGACGATAATGCCCTCAATCCAGCGTTTTGAACGAGTTCAAACGACGACAACAATCAGTAGACAGGCAGCTTTGAAAGCCGACGCAAAGGTTATGTAATTGAGTCGGCCGGTTCATTCTGAATCGATCCGTGAGCCCCAGTCACGGGTCAGCATCGGCCGCATATCGCATACAAGATGTCGGATTCGTGTCAAACCTTCCTGTTTACCATTGTACAACACGACGTTTCGCTATACATGTCGCAATCCGCATTATCGCTAATCCCACATGGGTGCCAAATCGTCGATTATCCACGATGGCGTCGCGCTAAGCTTTAGTCGGATCACAATCCATGACGTGAAGCACCGATCCGGGCAGCTTCCGCTACGGTACATCTCCCCTCGCTCATGGAACTGCTGATGAATGTTTGACGAAGCGCTCGTTGGGGTTGATGCTGATCGACACGATAGTGCTCAGTCATCCAGTACGAGGTGTCAGCATACCAATTTAATCAGGGTCCACCCGTGGGCTACGCACGCCCCGAGTCAACTTTTTTAGACTCGCAACAAACGAACATCTCGTGCTATGTCAGCGGATGTCATTCCGTTCGGCGTGCACTAATTGCCGCTTGTGCCTGAATATAGCGAGCTGAACACTATTACGGGCTTCTAAATCTCCGGAGGTCTCAATGTCTTAACGCTACAAAACTCTGTAAGGAGGCGCGCTGCAATGTGCAGCTGAAACTGTCAGCCTCGAAGCCTCCGGCAAAAGTTCCGACAGCAGTGATTGCGTCAAAAGCATGTCACATCTAAGCCTCGGTCCTAGCTTATCGCGTCGTGCATTTGGGATTTCGCTGACCTGGTTAACCATGCAGCCGGTGGCGCCATTTTGCGGTCTTGCGTTCAAGACATGGAGCTGGTACGACTGGAGAATCTTACCGAACGCTCAATCCGGGATTTGAGGCTTACGCTATAGTACGAACAAGGCCTGTAGGAGTATCCTCCTCGAGCCACTAGCTAAGAAGGCGTTAATCCTACATTATGTTTTGCCAACATATACCATTTCAGATTACCTGATTCTTCCACTGCCCTATTTCAGTGGCTTGGTTCCTGACGGCACTGCCATAGCGCAGTCACACCCTTCTCGCTTTAATCTTCACCACCTGACTTTGTTTTCGTTTCTTTTTCCTTCTCAAGCATATCAGGAAAATGTTCCCAGTTACTTCTGTCATGCCGAAAATTTTGCTCGCTGTCCTGGCGC
This sequence comes from Stemphylium beticola, assembly GCA_029100535.1. Lineage (NCBI taxonomy): Eukaryota > Fungi > Ascomycota > Dothideomycetes > Pleosporales > Pleosporaceae > Stemphylium > Stemphylium beticola. Next base: position 113,480 of record JARBXR010000053.1, on the reverse strand, counting down.
TCTGTATCGTCTACCAGCTTTATCGACACGAATCGGAATCGGTGGCAACGCAACAAAAAGGGCCCCCGGAAGCGGAATGGTTTCGAGACGCTCGAAAGGCACATGCAGACAAAGACAAAGGTATGAGAACTTGAGCGTTCCGGGTCGCCAATGCCCTCCATTGACGCCCCACTAGCAGACACCAGTCTAGTATCAACACCAATACTCGACTACGAGAGGCTGCACATCTCATACGGATATACACAATGCAAGCCAGCTTTCGACAACAAGTTGAAAGAGCTCGCAGCCGAACGTATCGAATCATGTGCGAAGCATGCACCTTTTGTCACCCAAGAGACACGCCGCGTGGCACTCGTATCCATCACAACAGGTAAACCAGTCGAAGCCTACCAGGGAGCCATCCGCACGCAGATGTTCCACAGCGCAGTCCAAAAAACCCCATTCCACATTCTCTGCGAGCAACTCATGGATGGAGCCTGGAACAAGATCGCATTCCTGCTCAATCTCCTCATGAACGAGATGTTGAAGCCCCCCGCCTCCCGTTTGGAATGGATAATGTGGATGGACCGCGACGCCATCATCCTGGATCCTTGCCGTCCTCTATCGGCTTTTCTACCTCCCGATACCCCCGCGTTCGAACACATCAACCTAATCACGAATCACGATGAACTGGGATTGAATGCAGGCGTGTTCCTATTCCGCGTCAATGATTGGTCAATCGAGCTCTTCAACACTATCCTAGCGTTCCGAAACTACCGTCCCGAGGAGGATCTCGAGCTCGCGGAACAATCGGCAATGGAAAAGGTGATTGAGGGGGATGATTGGGTGGGCGCCGTCGTCAGGGTGCCATGGTATTGGTTCAACGCATATCCAGACGAAAGAGACAGTGTGAGGGTGTTCAGAGAAGGGAACCAACCGCAAGATCTGGAATGGTTCCGCGCGAGGAAAGGCGATTTCGCGGTGCATTTTGCGGGCGATGATGGGCGGAGTGGACGCATGTTGGGGTGGCTGGAGATGCTTGAAGAGTTGGGCAATGTGTGGGAGAGGGGCGATGCGGTAAGGGATGTTACGTCGGAGATTCAAAAATACTGGGAGGATTATGGGAGTGGAGAGTTGACTGAGGCGCAGCTTTCAGGGGAACCGCAGGAGCAAGAGTGATGTAGAAGTTGTGCGAGACGACGATGGATTCAGAGTGTTTGGATGTTTGGGTCTTTTTTTGTTTTAGCGACGCGCATGATACCAAAGATTATTTCCTCTTAGAAATATTAGAGTTTTTTTCCGCTTGTAGTTCACTTGCTCTTCCATATACTAAACTCACATGTCGAAGTAGTAGTACAGGCGCGTAACCCTTTCGTCACTACACTCACCCGCCTCAGCCCGCCCATTAGATCACCTTCTCGACGCTACTATCTAGACGACACTCGATCCATGGACTGTACATATAAGCAACCTGCTCCAACAGAACTTGTCTAGCAAGATCAATTCATAAATACTCACGAAACGAACACACCAATGACGTCATCACCGCCCAACATACTGACTAAACACCCGCCAGGTCGAGCATGCACAAGATTTCGCCATTTACCACTCTCCACGCAGCGACTTTCCCATCCCCTTCTCTCTATCTCCGCGCCGATGCATCCGGCAAGTCCAGAAGTGGGGTTGCGACAGGCGCCTTAGCACCGTTCAGGCAGGTACCGTCGATCGCACCATATGCAGCGAGAGTAGTATACACGACGACGCGATGCCCAGCCTCAATGTCGTGATAAGATGGATTCCCGTAGAACCTACATCTTTAACATCCAGCACCGTCTTCAATCAATGCTAGTCCGTTAATTGTCCAGTCAATTTTGCTACGATGCAATTCACAGCTCTCCTGTCCGCACTTGCCCTTGCATTCTCTGCCCTCGCAACTCCGATATACGGAATCAACGGGACAAACACCACCTACATCGGACCTGAGAGCGGCCACCTCGTCATCGTCGGCGGTAACCTGCAAAGCGAAGTCATCTACCAGCGCATCATCTCCCTCGCCGGCGGACCCAACGCCTCTATAGTCGTCATCCCCACAGCGGGCGGCGACGAGACATACGACCAGAACTTCACCACTGCAGTAGCATTCCGCGCGTACGGAGCCACTAACGTAACAGTATTGCATACATACGACACCGCCGTCGCGGATACCGATGAATTCATTGCGCCGCTACTTTCCGCCACGGGCGTGTTTTTCGCAGGAGGCAGACAGTGGAGACTAGTTGATGCGTACGCCGGTACTAAAACCGAAGCCGCGTTTCAATCTGTTCTTGATGCCGGAGGCGTGATTGGTGGATCGAGTGCCGGGGCGAGTATCATGGGTAGTTTTCTTGCGCGCGGCGACACGAAGAATAACACCATCATGATCGGTATGTCACCCATCCCAAGCCCCAATCCCTCAATTGCGCAACTCAAGCTCATACATCTCGTTCAAAGGCGACCACACCGATGGATTCGGCTATCTCAAGAACTCAGCTATTGACCAGCACGTTCTTGTCCGCAACAGGCACTTTGATATGTTTGAGATTACGAATGCGTACCCTGAGTTGCTGGGCTTGGCGATCGATGAGGATACAGCGCTTGTGGTGAATCGGAATGAGATGGAGGTTATTGGGAGGACGTACGCGCTCGTTTATGATGGCGGGTTTTGGTCTAGAGAGGGGAGCTGGGAGAGGGAGCTGCCGCCGCCGAGTGCGAGATTTTATTTTTTGAAGGAGGGGGATCGGTATGATCTTGCTGTAAGGGAGGTTGTTGAGTCTGAAGGGACTGGAGAGGGTGGTGATGAGTAAAGTGTGGTTTCTGTGTGTCGGATATCACCATCCTATCCGGTGGAAAAGGGTGAAGTGTTTACAGTTAGCTAAGTGGTACAGCTTTCGACTGACGAATCTACGGAAAGGCTAGCATGAGTTTTATGGGATGCATAGCAATCTAATGCGCCCTTGCTTCCTTGGAATCATCACCTCCATCTCCCTGTTAATCTTGAATTTCATCAATCCAATTCCTTGTCTGCCGAAAGCTGATCCAAGACTTTCTCCCTTTCCCTTCCACCCGGTTCATGTGTGACAGCGCTCTTTGCGGAAAAAGCAGATGTTGCATTCTTTTGTGTCGCGGACTTAGTCACGGATACGCAGTGCGACGTGAACGCCGCAGTCAAATGCATCGTGACTAAGTACATAACAAATACACTTGACAAGTCCATCGTCAATTGAAATATGATCACCAAAGGGTGAGCTCCTCCGTGGAACTCTCATCTAAGACTTTTCTCAAAGCGCGTTGAGCCTCAACACCTTCGTCAAAAAGCTGCTGCATCGCACCAATGCATAGCTTTTTACGCTTCATACATGTGAATGCACGCATGCTGCAGACTTGCGCACTGGATGCGTCGGCGTTTGCTTGGAACGTTTCATACTCTGCAAAAATCATCAATCCTGCGCGCTTCCAGCGGTCTTCATCGGTCCTGTCTTTTGCTATAATCAGGCATGCCTGGGCTTCCTTTGGTGACTTCCGATCGCGCGGAGCACAACTCTCGAAACCCGAAAGGTCGTACGGTAAAGCGGGCCGTGTTTGTTCTGTGATGAAGAGAACCTTGGCTTCCAATGGATCCATGTCGGACTTGAGGAAGTAACCGTTCAAATCGAGGAGGGAGCAGGTGGTTTGATCGAGTTGATACAGGGCACCATCCTTGTTCTGGAAGGCCACGCCGCATTGGTCCTGCGGGTCGATCTTCTGAATGAATATAGATGCAGCTTTCGCCTGAAGTCGAAGATAGGCGTCCTCTATCTCTCCGTAAGCATTTTTACCACTTGGCTTGGCCACTGCTTCGATCACTTCCGCGAGGTTATGTCCAGCCGGGAGAAAATATAGCCGTCTATTGGAGATGATGGAAGCCCAGGACCAAGTGGTAGCTATCCAATGTTGTTTATATGGCTCTTTGGGCTCCGGGATGGTGTCGTACCAAACGAGATCGGTAGTTAGCGAATCCTTCCATAAGCCCGCCACATATTTCTGGCCTAGATACCTGCCAATCAACTGCTCGACCGCAGATAGAACAGACAAAGCACTATGAGAGGACATGAGGGTTATGCGCGAGTACTAAGATACTATGCGATGCCATTGGCGTTGGATCTCTTCGCGGTTGATGACTTCAGACTCCATGGGCAGGCGGATTCGATTTGTCCAGTCGTTCATGGGACCTCTACATTCACAATCGACGCAGTCTTTACATTCCCACAAGAGCTCCTGCGGACCAAAGTAGATGATCCGAGGAGAAAGCAGACGCTCCTCGTAGTTTCGTGGTAGTGTATATAATGAGAACCCTCTATGGTTCAGACGTTGCCTGAGTAAGATGGGAGTGACGACGCCAACATTGTGAAACGTTGTCACGGTTTGGGGTCTCTACTGCTCCTGCTCTTCACCTCCTCGCGGCTACTCACCTTAGCGAGCTATGCCTATCTAGGACTAACACTGTTTGCTGTCGCCCACCTACATATACTGTTTGTAGCCTCACACAATACAACCTCAGTTCAATCCTTCAATTCTTCCTGCACGCAATACCACGACAAACGTCGCAAGCGTTTCTCTAGCGAGGCAAGACTTGGGAGCTTGTGAGAAGCATCCAGAATGAAGGTTTTCCGCAGCTTCGGCCGCTAAGATGACATGTGAATTACCATAGATTTCATGCATCATCCCACTTTTCTCTTGCCTATCGAGAGCGTCATCTTGAATGATACACAGGGAGCTGATCCAGATACAGTCTACCCCAAGCCCTCTGGTAAAGATGATTGCATCTTAGAAGGTCCTTGGTATTTCCGTCCATGAGATTTCGTCCTCGAACTGGTTTATCGTCTTACCCGTCGTTCGGAGGGTCGGTTCTGAGCTTGACCGATAACTGAGACAAGTATGGAGCCCGCTCATCGATTCCGTGTGAACAAGGTGGACGCGTCCGTCTCGGATATCTAGTACCCGTTTTGGCAAGAGCGGAATCTTACTAATCTTACAGTGATGTTCTTCGTCGCATGTACGAATCCAATCTTGAGCCATACTAAGACTTAATTGAGAGCTTGTGTTGCCGGATATAAGCCTTTTTCTCGGTGACGCGACGTCATGTCCGTCAAATTCAACAGATTACTCGGCTCCGTCGGTCCTGAAGAAGCAGATAAAGTGGCCTTCAGCATAAACCTCTGCAAATATGTCCTGATGATCAGAAGCTTTCACTCTAGCTTGACCTCGCACTGGAGGCTTTCGAGCAAGATATTTCAATACAGCGTCGCGGCGAAAAATGCAGTTTGGACACCCTGCTTTTACGCCTTCTTCTAGGTCACCCCACATTGTCGCGTGACCTCCTTCGACATGGCAGTCGGATGCACTGCGGTGTTTGGAAGATATGATCAGCTTGGGTTTACTTTCAGGGTCTGTCTTCGCGGCTGCTGACAAGCTTCGGTGATCCTCCGGGGGCGCTGCCGTAGAAACCGATTTTCCAGAAGTGGTAAATTCTTTCATCATGTGGATGAACTCGCGAATTCTGAATTGATATAGTTGAAGGCTTGCAGACAGCCCTCTAATTGACTGATGTGATCAACAAAGAAGAGAGAAAAAGCGCGTCGCTCTTGACGCCCCGAAGGCGTTGGCCTCTCATCCTTGGAGGCTTGACGCGGATTATCGGCAACTGGCCGTCGATAAGGTACACTCCGCGGGCATATTTTAGCCATCGCATGTTGCCTGACAAAGAAACGAGAATATGATTAATCACGGGTGCGAGGCTAGGGTGATACAGCCTGGTGATTAGTTTAGGGGGTGCGGCCGCTACGCTCAATTGTGCCTCGGCATCTTTCGGCTCCACCTGGTAAGAGCGGAGCACATAGAACGGGCGACGACAACAACTACACGCAGCCTGCTCTTCTTTTCCCATGACAACATAGAAGCCTTAGTTGTTAATACGCAGTCAGGTCTTCACTTTGACTCTGAACTTTCGCATTAATACCGAATCGCAAAAGTATTACGTCACCATGTCTTCCCCCTTCGATGTTGTCGCCATCATCACGCCCAAGCCTGGCAAAGCGGATAGAGTACGTCCCAACATCCACACGAGACCCTTTTGTATTTTCATCTGACTTGCAAAAGGTCGAGGAGCTTCTCATCGAAGCAGCCAAGGGTGTAAAAGCCAACGAGCCCGGGACTCTACGCTATCACCTGCACCGAGTAAAAGGTAACAAGCCTAGCTTTATCATGCTAGAGACGTACGTACATTCAAGCCTCAGATTTTACCTCGGGTGCGCTAGATTCTGATGCTGACGACGTGTAGCTACGCGAACAAAGCCGCTCTAGAGACCCATGCTAAGAGCGAGGACTTCAAGAAAATGGGCAAATTGATGAAGACGGAGGATCTACTTGCTGAACCAACTAAGGTGATGTTTACCAAGGAAGTGGGAGGCTATTCAAGCAAGCTATAAAAGGCTTAGGTCTACGCAATTTCTACTAAAGTTTGCATTCCCTTTATTTTGCTTCCACCCCAGATTGCTGAGCACTGGCCAATCATGTCTCACTGGCTTTAACTATCTCGTGACTTTTCTCTCGTTACACATTTTAGCAGGCTTCGGTTGGTAATCTTCAACCTTGGGCGCTGCTACCTGTTTCTTTCTTCCAACTTTGCCCCTCTTTTGCGTCTTTTCGTCATTTTCCCACAGCCATCATGGAAGCCACACAAGACTCTTCAATTGTTTCGCAAACTGAAAGAAACCATTACCGCAATACTGTTAATGAAGAATTACTGGGGGTAGGCTCTAGAGATCCCTGTTCGAAAGGGTTAGTACCGCTCCACAGACTTTGCGATCGGTGTCGGCGCCTATTCAATAACTAGACGGAAGAGCCCATATTCCACGACGAAGCATACTGGCGCGAACGAAGAAGGATTCAGTTTTGTACCACTACAGAAATACTCGAATCCCGGAAGTCTTGTCATTTCTGTGAGATGTTGTATTCGAAAATGAAAGATCGCGATGACATTACTACGCAACAGCCACTCGTTTGTCAATTTTTCGACGAGCCACCCGAAGGTGTGCTTAAGATATTCACATCAGAACCTGGTTCCCTTAAAACTGAGGACGCCCTTCAGCGGCATCTCGATTATCGAGGCGAACTAGTCGCAGTCTTCGGATTTCTCATATGTGTGTAGTTTTTCAATTATTCAGAATTGCAAGGCTGACTTTGTGATTCATTGAATGGAAATCACGGTGTATATTTCAGGTTTTCTTTGTTAGCAGAGCACATTCCACGCCAGCCAACAGACAACCTGGTCCAAGTCCAAAAATGGCTACGCGCCTGCCGTTCAGAGCATAAGAGATGTAATAATTGGTGTCCAGAGCTGGGTATGAAAGGAAGTCAACCGGCAAGAGTGCTTGAACTTAGCAATGATCGTGTTAGGTTACGGTATGAGCCAGGCGACTTTGACTATGTAGCGCTCGGCCATATATAGGGAACCAACCCTTCACAGCAACTTCGACTCATGGTTTCAAGGCTACAGGACTATCAGAAGGCCATAGATCCAGACACATTAGCAGACATCTTCAGCGAAGCCATCCGAATTACCCGCTACTTGGGCTTTACGCTCGCTCTCATTCTGGAACTCAAATAGCCCCTGGAGACGTTTATTACAGAAGTCGACCAGAGCTTCAGCATTCTCGGGAAGCAGAGCCTTCTTGTCTTTGCGGACGATGATGACTGAGCCGACATTTTTCTGCCACTTGCCTGGCGTCCAGCCCCACTCATATTTGTTCTGCCACATGCCCTCAGTAATCAACCGGATCGCAGCCCAGATGCAGAAATGTGGCGGGTTGGTTCACATAAAGAAGCCCACCCTTTAGGCCCGGGTGATGCTGCCACTGCGCGACACTCCCAGGGATACGTTGAACCGAAACTGGAATGCCCCAACGCTCCGAGATTAGCGCGGCTTCGATATCAAAAACCCGATGATAGCCTGGAACAGAGACTGGCTCGCACTTAGGGCGGCCAGCGATTTTCTCGTCACCGAGGCAGTTCAGACGCACACCAGCCACACTGCTTAGCTCTCTTTTAATCCTTTCGACTGTCTTCTCACCGTTTCCTCGAAGCGATAGGTATTAAGCCAATGTTGTAAGAGTTGTAGATCTGACGGTTTGAGGTCCTCACTGTGGATAGGGTCGTAGCGGTAAGGAATATCGTCGAACACGTCAGTGCCGTAAGCAATCATAGGACCGCGCTAGTCGTGCAAGTGTCGAGATCGGATGTCGTGAACCTTGTGAATAGCCTTGTTCGACTTTGATCCATCCAGCGAGAAGCCATCGCGATACTCAATGAAGAGGGAATACGGAAGTTGGCGGTCAGGAGCGTAGTTTTGACGGATCATCGTTCTGCCTATGGGGATTCCCTTCTTGCCCTCTACTTCCTGTTTGTTGATAGCAGCGAATGTACCCGGGCAGGTAAGGAGCGAAGGACTCGAGAAGCCGTCCTCCTGCGTAATCTCGGTCTTGATCCAGATGAAGCGAGGCGCTCCTTCCTCAGGATGAAATTAGATAGCGCGCGTGTATTTTTCGCCGGAGTTCTCAGGCTCAGGGCGATCTTGGAAGTCTTTAAGCGTCTTGCAGAGCAGCTTGTGCATCGGCCAAGCTTTCTTCTGGCACTCTTTAGAGCAGTACCATCCGGAGCTGCAGCCGCCGCAGCTGTCCGCCTTCGTTGTTGCACTCGTCACAAAGCGCCATGCTTGTCGAATTTCTTTCTGCTGCCAGTGTTGGTGTCAATGGTAAGGCAAAGGTGAAGCCGAAGGATTAGAAAGTGAGGAAGTGAGGCGCAGTTCGCTCGAGTATCAAACGGGTGCGAAGGTTCAAGCGCGCGCTAGCGGGGAAAGTGAAGGTGAGCTGCTAGTAACTAATTTCTCGTAGAGTTAGCATTACTGTATTTTCAAAATCTCCACAAAATGGCTGGAAGTGATAGTCTTTCAGTTGTAGTGGATAGGCGATTAAGCCCCACGAGTATCGAAAAATACTGAAAGCCATGTTGTATATGTGGCTTTTCTAATATATATCTCCATTGGGTAGAAGGGACACCGAAACACTGTTTCTCATCAAGGTTGAATAACATGTAGATTTCTAGGTCTCCTACCCGAGAAGCAAGTAGGATTCCTCTAATCCAAAGTAAGCGTAAAGGTATGGACGGACAGTCTCAAGCCATAGGTACGAGGTATTTTTTGTCAATTCATCAGAAAAAATACATCAACACCATGCTAGCACCCTACATAACCCCCTGAGTGCTTCCATACCCACCAATCCAATAATCCTCATAGTACTTCACACCCTTCCCAGTGCGGTTCGCAGGCGGCTGCGGCCACTCACTCAACATAGCATCATCGCCCGTCAGAGTGAAGTTGATCATAGCCAGGGGATGGTTATCAATCATCAAGCTGTAGTCACCCGGGTACAAAACCTTGTTGCCCATCTCGTCGACACGCGCAAGAGAAGCAAGGGTAAGGTTAAGCGTAGCAATATCTGAAGCGCCGCCTGCAATACCGAAGAGGCGCTTGTATGAGACGAGCGACTTCTTGGGGTGAGGCGCGGGACCAAAGGTGCCGCCAATGTAGCCGAGGGTGACGTAGTCGGAAGTAGTCTTGCCATCGTTGCTGACGCTGATGTCGACGGAGGTGAAGGGGCAGCGCTCGAGGAAGCCGCCGGTACTGTTACAGCCGTGCATGAGGGCGGAGATGGAGTAGCTGTCTTGCATCTGTGTTTGGATTTGTGCAGAGAAGTTGGTGTAGTGGAGGCCGTGACCGAACTCGTAGACGGCGCTGCCGTTATACCACTTGTAGGTACGGCCGGGGTTGTGCTCGCCAGGGCGCATGGACATGTCGGTCATGGGTACCTGGGCGACGTACTTGGATGGGTACTGGGTCTGGGGGAGACGTCCGGCAGGGGCTGTCTTTCCGGTGACGATATCAATGATGGCAGATCCACCGTCTTGACCGGGGTAGCCGGCCCAAAGGATAGCAGAGATGTTGGGGTTGTTGACGAGAGGGGATGAGTCCATCTGGCCACCTCCAGTAACGACGACGATAACGGGTTTTCCGGTGTCGGCGAGCTGGCCTATGACGTCGAGTTGCGCACCAGTCCAGGTCAACCAATCTCGGTCTTGATCTTCTTCCTCTACACTGTTGTCTATTCCGCCAACGTACATGAGAACGTCACTAGTGGCAATGGCCCCAGAAAGGACGGACCAGCGGTTCGTCGTCGGGTCGCCTTGGCCGCCTGGATTTCCACCAGCATAGTTGATTTTTACATCGAGCTGCTCGAGCGCGTACAAGGGGCTGTGTAGATAAGTAGGCACTCCGGCATAGTTTCCGAGGAGCTGATCGGTAGCGTTGGCCCAGTCACCAAAGAGTCCAACGGACATGGAGGAGTCGAGTGAAAGAGGAAGGGTTCCGTCGTTTTTTAGTAGAACAATTCCCTCACCAGCAGCCTTACGCGCAAGTGCTTGAGAAGCATTGGTGGCTACTGCGTCAAAACCGAGCTGGCGGTAGGGCTGATTCTCCGCTGAGTCGAAGTAACCTAAACGGACCAGCGAAGAATATTGGCGGATGAGAGCTTGGTCAAGAGCAGTTTCATTGGTTAATCCTTGCTGAAAAGCCCCGGGCAAGTGCTCCTGCATGTAGGTTCCGCAATCAAGATCAGTACCTGCGTTGAGCGAGTCGGCAGCGGCACCTTCGCGAGAAGAAGACCATTGGTGAGGCAGGTAAACATTCTGGATAGAGTCGCAGTCAGATGTAACCCACTGCTCCTCGTTGGTCCAGCCCCAGTGTTCGCGGAGAATGGTCTGCAGCATGTAGGGGTCGGCGCAAGTTGGCACACCGTTCAGAGCGTCTGGAATGATGTTAGCTACAATTCCGCACGCAATCTCTCCTTTCTAACTTACTGTACGAGCACATGATCGCACCAACGTTGGCCTGAACGCAAGCCTGGAACGGGACGAGATAGTATTCAACGAGATCCTGCTGAGAGATCTGTACATCATTCTGGTAGCGGAGATTGCCGTTCCAATCCTCAATATCGTAACCAGCGTAGTGCTTGCAAGTAGCAACGACACGCTTGTAAGGGTCAGATGCGTCACCCTGAAGTCCATGGATCAGAGCCTGGACGTAAGAAGCCAGGTGGTACGAGTCTTCTCCTGGAGTCTCCTGGCCACGGCCCCACCGAGGGTCACGGAAAGGATTGATGTTGGGTGTCCAGAAATCGAGACCGGTTCTGTTCGCATTGTTGAATGCACGTGCTTCGGTGGAGATGACCTTTGCAACTTCGGTAATGAGCTCGTCATCAAATGCAGCACCCATCAAGATGGGTTGAGGAAATGAAGTCGAGTAGCTGTAGTCTCCTTCATCGCTGAAGTTTGTGTAGGGTCCAGCGATACCGTGTAGACCCTCGTTCCACCACTGGTATGGTGGAACGCCGAGACGGGCAACACCAGGAGAGCCGCTGGATGTAGCATTGATCTTCTCCTCGAGGGAGTAGAGCGCGACCAAAGACTTTGCACGAGCATGTGGAGCTAGAAGTTGTCAGTATACGAGTCTTGTCGTCCGGAGTTGAGATGACAAACATGCAGAGGTGTCGCAGATGGTCTCGTTGCTCAACGGTCCGTTCGCACAGTCAGGGAACTCGTACTGAGCGTATACTCCGGCCGCAAAGAGCAGCGCTGAAAGCGAATGCGGCGAGGTAAACATGGCGCCGATTGTCTGGTCTGATCCGGATGTTTCTCTTCTCCAACATAGCTACCCCATATCTTATAGCAATCTAAATAGCCGTAGTTCGGACCTTGCACCGACAGGCAGCTGGTAAACACCAAATACCACGATGTCTATACGTCATGCTTATGTCGGCCACGCGGTATCGCACCGGTTGCGAGTCCACTTATTTCCAACCTCCGAGCCAGTCTTGTGTCCGAAGCCACTCCCGGTGCTTGGCCTGGGGACATACGATAGCCAAGACTATACCCGAGGCGCATGCGGAGCCCCATGTTGTCTGCAAAGCTCAGTGAGGGGATTCGCGCCAAGTGGGGCTGGCCGCATCATGATTGGTGGTGCATTCAGCCTGAATGGTGATCACCACCTGAGAGCAGAGCAACCGAGAAGCGGTAAGTACAAGGCATGTAAGACGGCTTTTACGACTGCGTTTTGAATTATGGGTTTGACCAAAACAGAAATCTCGCATAGAATTCGTCCGAGAAAAAGCAGAAGAGAGGGGCTCACGGAATCCATGGATTGAAGTATGTAGACGCTAGTCTCAATCTGTACTACCCCATCGCAATGGCTACAGCCCTAATCTTGTACCTAGGTAAGGCGTTGCGTGTGCCTTTTTGGTGAACGTTGGAATATCCGATCTGCCTATTATAGAATTGTGGCTGGTTTAACTCTATCGATGATACAGTAGAAGCATCTGTGCTGCCGAAACGCTTAAGAAGATATGGTCGTTGGATAAGCGTTGGAATATTTGTATGCAAGCATTATCGGATGAATCGGGAGCCAAACCCTTTCCAACATAGGCTCACGCACTGTGCAATGCGATTACGATGGCCAAATAGACTTTCTGACGGTCATCGGCATGCCGTCGCGCGGCTTGGCTTCGAAAACAAATTCCTGGAAGGCTCTATCCCCAAAGGTCAGATCAAGATCGAACCACTCCACCCTGGGCGTCTTGTTCGGCTTGAGGTCTGCACAGGTGAAGTCGAAATCCCTTGTAATTAACAAGAACGTGATGAGCACTTCATCCATCGCCAAAGGTTGACCGAGGCAAGCGCGAGGACCCCGCTCGAATGGACGCCATGCGTGGCGGGGAAAGTCTTCGCGGATATACCGATCGGGGTCGAACTTGAGGGGATCTATGGGTAATTGTCAGAGAGGTCTCGGCAGCTACGCAATGCCGTTGGGAGCCACAAACCGTTGAACAACTTGGGATCCATGTGCATAGCCAACTGGACGGGGCAAACCATAAGATCCTTGGCTGGCCACTCGCGGCCCTGGTAGGTGAGAGTGTCGATGCCTTCGCGCGCAGTATTGCCTATTGGGTAAAACCGAAGGATTTCTTTGACGACAGCGTTTGTGTACACGAGCTCATTGAGTTTGTACGGATCGGCTTTGAGCATTTCGTATGTCGCGTCAATGCCGGGGGTAAAGATGTGGTCGTGCTCTTCTCGCATCTTGCGCACCACTTCCGGATGAACGCTAAGCAGCATGGCTCCAAAACAGACTGTATCCGATGTTGTGCCGCTACCAGCAATCAGAAGCGTCTTGACTTGGGTCACAGCATCTTCGAGGAACTCGGGATCAAGCTCGGTTGCTTCGATCCGCTTAGGATCTGCTAGATAATCTCGTAGGATAAGATCCATGATGCCCAGTCCACGTTTCTCAGAAAGATCGAGTTTGTCACCTATACGATGATATGTTAGCGACGTGGCTTGTGTAGGCTAATATGTATTTATCGCATGTGAATCACGCTGTTACTTACGTCGCACAATCTCAAATCGTTCCTTCACGAGCGCCGATATGTTGGCGTCCAGCTTGGCTCTCTCGATATCACGCTTCCTGTTTGCGAAGAAGTTTCGAATGTAGTTGATAGACTCTCTCGAGATCATGTAGGCGCGACACATGTCCTCGAAGTGCTGGAGCGCAGGGCTGCCTTTGGTCTGAGCATCGAGTGATCGCCCAAAAGTCGCTGTTGCAATCACATCGAACGTCAGATGCTGTGTGAGATCTTCGAGTCTGAAGGGTTCTCCCGATCCTGCTTTCCCGTGGAGAATGGAACGGAACTTCATCACTTCGGTGGCGACCATCGGTCTCATGTTGGAGATGTGCGAGATAGAGAAGGCCGGACTTAGCATCTTGTGTAGGTGCTTCCATCGCGGTCCGTCCGAAGTGACAATATTGCCTTTCCCAATGAGAGGGTCAATCATAATCCCCTCAGCCGGATGCTTGGGATGGTTCCGAATAGCGGTCATATGTAGAGCAAGGTCGGGATCCGTGGTTACGACCTGACCCCATGCAATCGGCCACAAGTCAAGATAGAAGACCCCCGGCAAGTCGTACTTGTGTACTATAGTCACTATACACGCTTGATAGTGAGCGTCGCTTGGGAGCATCTTAAACATTTCGCCAAGAAGCTTGAGATGGCCAAACAGGAAGCTATGAGGTGGTTTGGGCTTAGTATGATGTTAGCATGTATGTTAATAGCGTCTTTGACAATGGTGCTCCACGAACAAGGTCTTTGTAGAATCTCCGCACTTGTACTAGTCTCATGAGGCCGTACGCAAGCGCCGCCACGACAGCCGAAAAGGCTATCATCGCCCATGGGAGATCGCGAAGGGCCATTGTGAGTAGCAAGTGACCGTTGACGATGGAAGCTTGGGTGTTTCGAGATAATGTAGCTGAGTTGGCTTACCAGGCCCCCCATGTACGGCGCTAAGCAACTAGCGCGAGATTGGAGGCATGTGAAGTCGTACGGCTAGTTGCCTGATACGTGCGTAAACAAACTCTCGCGTCATGGCCCGGAGGCTTACTTTCGTAAAGGAGTATGGTGTTGAGGCATCGCTATTGTCTTTTCATGTCGTGGAATGCCTTTTTCAGAATTCTGCGCTGCCTTGACGTTCAGAGTGAGGGCAGCGCAGTAATTGCGACGGAGCCGCTCCCTGCGCCAAGCTTGGCATCATTGCGTGCGCAACATCAGCCCTATCAGAGTCTATCCTTTATCCGTTTGGCATCCTTGCGCTAGCATAGATGCAAGCAGCTAACGGGTTGTGCCCAATACACCCACGCTAAGCACATCATCCTATAATTCTGATCTTCCACTAGTCACCGAGAATGTTGAGACCCGAGACAAATTACGCACGGCGAGAAACGTTCATCAATCGCGCCTAAGGATCGCGGTAGGCGTGTCCCGGTTAAATCATCGTCAGGAAATAACCTCATTGCGTTCTCGTTATATTGTCTAAGGTATCGCGTCGTACGGTATCTTCTCCTTGGCTGCCAACCTCATCCTTTCATCCAGCAATGACATCAACAGCTGATCCGTGCCTTTCTTCAACCATGACGCATCATGCGCGAGCGCGATGTGGGCCCCATAGTCTCTTTCTAAGGTCCGTAACTTCGAAATGGTGTTTTTCGCAGACACAAGATCACCATGAAGGGTCATGGATTCTTTGCCTGGACCCGGGAATGATGCGATTTCCTGCCTCCCATCAAGCAAATCCCTAGGTTATCAGCAAACACCAGGACCTATCCGGAAAAACGTACCTTGAATGACAGCCTAGTTTGGGCGAGAAATCAGCCAGCCGTAACTACTCGTATATCTTAGACAACTTACAATCGCTACCAAGTACCACCCACGCTCCATCTTGCAACCTCGCAGCGGCAGCAAGATTACCTGGCATATGCCCCGGTGCATCCAGAATCCAAAAGCTTCCGTCGCCGAAATAATCTAACGCTCTTTCGAAAGGTCCAAATGGCTTCCATTCACCATTCAGCTCTCCCCAATTTTCCGTGGCATGCTCAGGGTCGAAGAAGCGCCCATCCCACTGCAGATCAGGGTTCTTAATGTGCCCTGGCTCGCACGCTGCCCTTGTTCCGGGACCAAAGTATGCTTTTGCATTTGGGAACACGTTACTGATTGGTCTCGAGTGATCAAAGTGAGCGTGGCTGCGCATAGCTTAGTCAACACATCGCAAGTCTGGCATTTTCGCGTACCTGAACAGGACCGTATCGATGTCTCCGGCCGCAATACCTTTATTCGATAACTGGTGCACTATCGTTCGCCTTGGGCCAACATGATTCACATATTCCAGCATGAATTTGTTGACCCAGGGGGTGTAACAGTTTCTGTCCTTGAAGAGTCATTCCAGATATAGGCGACGTACTATATTACAGGTTTTCCTGACTTACATCGTCTAACCCAAGATCCCACAGCAATCTTCTCCCCTTGTGCGCAATATAGAACGCCCAATTATACATGCGGAAAGTACCATTCTGCCCAGCATGCATTCGACTCAAGTCTGCAACGAAGCTACCGCCATCAAGAAGAGATAATTCAACAAAAGCATCAGTCGATGGCAAATTGAAGTTTGCCGCTGCCACCATGATACGTGTTTATGGTGTTAAGATACAAGCAATTCTAGGTACCCCTTCTTGTACTTAGACTTGCTTATCAACGCTGAGCCTTATCTCGGGGTCCGCTTCCAACGGATAACATACGTTTCGCATGTTACTAGCTATGAGACAGGTCTTCTCCACAATCTGCACGGGAGAATACCTAGATTTTGCTCTTTGCCCCACTACCCAAATTTCGTGTACGAAAGCGGGGTAGCTATTTACCCCGCGGAGCACATGCCGCTTCCATCCGCCTTTCAATCCCCGAAGACACGTCTCTTCTCGACCAATCCAAATGGACGCTAAGTCCCAATGCCAGTAACGCGATAATTTCCGATAACAGCAAGCATCATACTCATACCACACTCGACCGTACCTCTGCATAATTTCCAGTAGAAGGCATGTCGGCCACTTTCAAGCATGCAGCCCTCGGCGAATTCGAAGGCAACAAGGTAGACGGTTCAGTGCAATTCCTAGGCCTGAAATACGCCTCCATCAAAGACCGATTCGCTCCGCCTGAGCTGATCAGCAACTATGGATCCGGAAGCATAGATGCCACTAAGTTTGGGTTTGTCAGAACTTTCCTTCCCCCTTACATTCAAAATTAAGTCTACATAGGCCTCCTCCAGTATCACCAGTTGGCGCAGTCAATCGCGAGTTTAGCTTTATCCAGCACTCTCTACCATTGCCAGAAGTCCCAACACACTCGGATCTCGACGGTCTGAATCTGAACATAACCGTGCCCACGAACAAGGATGGCGCCATTGATCCAGAGGCAAACTTGCCAGTCTATGTCTTCATCCACGGCGGCGGTTTTGCCGTTGGGAGTAACTGGTATCCGCATTACGATCCAGCTGCGATTGTCAAGATGTCGGTTGAGAAGAAGAAGCCAATGATAGGCATCACGATCAAGTAGGCCTGGCTTGCATTGTGCTGATAGTACATTTACTAATTCGTTTAGCTACCGACTGGGCGTGACTGGATTTATGACATCTACCGAATTACGCAACGCTGGTTACAAGGCCAACAATGGCTGTCATGATCAGCGAACCGCAATGCAGTGGATCAAGAAGTTCATAGGAGGCTTCGGAGGCAACCCGGACGAAATCACAGCATGCGGAGAAAGTGCTGGTGGCTGTATGTCTTATTAAGGTTTACGCGGAATTATGGCTAACAATTACAGTTGCCGTGACCATGTTCCTCGGCTCAAAAGAACCGCTGATGAAACGGTGTCTCAGCACCGGAGGAGCAGTACTCCTCTTCAAGCCTATTCCGGAAATTCTGGCAGAGTCATCGTACCAGAAGGTCATTGAAGCATTTGGACTGGCAGATATGTCACCGGAAGCTCGCGTCAAAGCCTTTTTGAGCATACCGATTGACGACCTTTGGCAAAAGGTGCCCGAGACAGCTCTAATGCTCCCCTCAATCGACGGCGATACAGTTCCCGGCTCGCCCGACTTCTCCATTGTTTCGTCCAAAGATGAAAGCGCCGACTTCCTGATGCCGGGCCGCAAGTGGTGTAAAGCGTTGGTGATTGGGGAGTCAAAGCTCGACGTATGTAGCCCACTCCTATTTCCATGCACTGCAGACTCTAACCAAGCCTAGGCGAACATCCTTGCCTACACCGTTCTGGACGCCCGCAAATCAGGCATCGCACAAAAGTTCATCGATTCCTGCAACACCACCCTATCCTCCCAACCAGACGTGGCCAAACAACTCATCGAAGCGTATGAAATCACCACTTCATCTTCAGACGACGAAGCCCTCCTAGCCATCCTCCGCTTCGCATCCGAAATCTCCTTCTACGCACCCGCGCGCGCCTTTGCCGAAGGTTGGCCAAACACCCCAGAGTCTAAGTTCTTCATCTATCATTTCAACGAGGGCATACCGTGGGAAGGCCGGTTCAAGGGCGAAGCCGGTCACATCCTCGACGTAGCGTACCTGTTCCAGAACTACAATGGGCATTTGGATGATGCGCAGGTCAAGGTGGCGAGGGAGTATGGAGAGGACTTTATCAAGTTTGTCAACGGCGAGGATCCATGGCCGCCTGTGCAGACTGAGAAGTATAGTGCAAAGGTCTATGGGCCGAGCGCTGATGGTGTGACGAGCAGATGGGTTCCAGATGGCGCACCAGCGAAGGTTGGGCGACATGAGCGGGTGCTGAAGTTGGGTGACAAGGCTGGGTTCGACAAGATACTCGATGTGTTTCAGAACTTTCTTCAGGGGCGGTAGTAAAGCAGTCGTAAATCACACTCTAGGAAGACCAACAAGATCTCATCAAACAAACAGGTTTCATTCGTCTCTCTGATCAGCCCCGTCTTACTCCCCAAACATCCACATTCCATCCTCTCCCCTCCTCCCCTTATCCTCATACCCCTCCGGCAACACGCCCCCAACATGCAAGTAAACACTACTCCCATCGCGATCCCTACACCTCTCATCCCGCGCCGCCTGTCCCCAAACCTCCAACGCCCTCTCCGCCATACTACACCCGACGCCAACCTGCCTCGCGCTCTCGACGCCCAGTCCCAGATCCTTGAGCATCATCTGCGTGCGAAACCCCGGTTTATACCCACTATCACTCGGAACCCAGAACTCCCTCTGTACATTGGGAATCGGACAAACATGATCGCACATCCAACTCTGACCCGTGCTATTCCTTATCACGCCGTACAAAGCAGCGGGATCGAGACCGTGGGCTACGCCTATGGCCATGGCTTCTGCGGTGGCGAGGAGAATGGTGCCGCTGAGGTAGTTGTTTGAGATTTTAGCTGTGAGGCCTGCACCTAGTTTATCTAGGTAGAAGGACTTTTCGGGTGGACCCAGCATGGCTAGCACGGCAGAAAGGCGCTGGGATGGCGGTGAGGCGCTGGGTGAGGGAGCGGGGTGGCCGATTAATAAACTTAATGATCCGTTTTCGGCGGCTGGAACACCGCCGGAGACGGGCGTGTCGATGTAGATCCCGCGCTCTGCGGCTGCTAGGACGGCGCCGATGGCTTTTGTGGTGGTTACGGAGATGGTGCTGCATTCGAGTAGGATCCTGGATGGGTCTTTCGGCGCGGCTATGACGCCGTCGCGGGCGTCGAGGTATACTTTTTCTACGTCCGAACTGTCGGGTACGATGGATATCAGAATTTTGGCATGGGAGGCGGCTTCGCGCGCGCTGGAGACGATGGATATGGGGCCGTGCTGGGAGTATTGGGATTGGAAGCGTGTGCATGCGGAGGCGTTGATGTCGTTTATGTAGAGAGTGGAGTTTGAGGGCATTTTTTTGCGGATGTTGAATGCCATTGCGTAGCCCATTGCTCCGAGGCCTGGAATTTCGACCTGTTAGCTAGTGATTGACTGTACATGAGCTTTTTGGGGGCAAGGTTTTCTGGGTGAATGGTTACCGATGAATGCGTAGTCTTCTGCCATGATGTTTGTTTCTTCTATGAGCGTTTGGCCGAGTTTCTCAGTTTGGAACTTGTCTTGAAGGGGTTTTTTTAAACCTTTTTGCTCGCTGTCATAATACTCGACGGTGGTTGTGACTATTGTAGACTGAACCCTGTAAATCCTCTTACCACCTAGCCCCACATCCTCCCCTCACCTTCCCCAAGACACCATCTCCAACACCACATTAGTCGGCGCCATGTATCCGCATCATCCATTCCAAACCATAACTGCCAGTAAACCCAAATCTCGTATTACAGCCATCCACAGGACCTGGCGTATTCGAGAAGAAAAGACAGACCAGATCAGATAGACACTTCTTTGCTTTGCAGCCTTCTTCTAGGTTACTCAAGTATCCATTGCTTCTTTAAAAACGCGTTCATCATCTTCTTCTTCTTCAGACAAATGCCTCCATCATCCCCCCAAACCATCGGTGTAATTGGCCCCGCCGGCTTCGGCGGCTCGTACTTGTGCGTCGAACTGCTAAACCGCGGCCACACCGTCATCGGGATATCGCGCAACCCATCTAAGCTGGGTAAACACCCACGTTACACCCCACGCTCCATTGACATCGAGAACGCGACAATTGAAGAGCTAGCCGAGACGTTCAAAGGTGTCGATGCCTTGGTCTGTGAATATGGACCGCATACAGCAGGAGCAGGGGCGCTGCTTTACAGTACGATTTAATCTCTTAACTCTATAAACGTGTTGCATCAAGCATACACCCTAAACGAAAACGAAAACGGGGAAGATTACAATGAGCACAAAGCTGATATGAACATCCCTCAAGTGCCATACCTAGAATCCGTCCGAAAAATCCTCCTATCACACCTCCTTTCTCCATCCCCCTACTTCCTCTTCGTCGGCGGCGCAGGCTCTCTTCATGTCCCAGGTACCTCTCTCCCCTGCGTCGACCACCCTGCCTTCTTCCTCGCCTACCGCCGCGCAATCTCCACCTCACTAGCCCACATCGCCTACATGGAAGAGCGCCTCGGCATCATGGGCACAGCACTGCGCCGCTACCGGTCCGCACGTCTCGCGCAATCTGCCGGCACCGCGACCGCGGACGACGAGTCTGTTGCAGCGGCGTATGAGACCCAGATCCAAGAAAAGGACCACGCAAGCGACTTTATTAAAGCGGGGCGGACGGCGTATATGTTTTTTGCTGGCCGCGGGGATTTTGAGTGGAGTTTTTGTTCGCCGTCTGCGCTGTATAGGCCCGGGGTGCGCACGGGTGGGTATCGGGTTAGTGTTGATGAGATGGTGCTCGTGGGGGAGAGGAAAGAGGGCGAGAGTGTGTTCGAGGGACGGTTGACGGGGATTAGTGTGGGTGATATGGCTGTTGCGATTGCGGATGAGGTCGAAGAGAGGAAGTTGGTGGGCAAGCATTGGAGTGCGTGGGGAGATTTGAGCGAGGATGTGGCTGCGCCCGCGTACGCGTCGTTGACTGATGTTGAGGGAGGTGAGAGGTGATTAGAGGAGGGAGATACTGGCTTATTTGAAAGGTTAAACTGTCTTAACTGAAGTTTTGTACTTGCATTTACACGCTCATCTCCTTCAACGACTCGCTAACTTTGAACGGCGCCTCCGTCTTCGCTCTAATCTCATCGACCGTAACACCCTTTGCGTGTTCCTTTAGCGTAAGCCCCTCCGTGCGATCACAGTCGAACACCGCCAAGTCCGTGATGATGGTGCTGACGCACTTCTGCCCTGTCAAGGGAAATGTGCACTGGTTCAGAATCTTAGGGTTGCCCTTTTTATCGACGTGTTCCATTGTGATGACGACTTTAGTTTGTGTGGGGTTAGCGACAAGGTCCATGGCGCCGCCGATGCCTTTTACTTTTCCGGGGAGCATGAAGTTTGCGAGATCTTGGGCGTGTTAGTTGGGATGATTGGTGGTATGAGTGTGAGAAGACGTACCTCCAAATTGGTTTACTTGCATCGCGCCGAGCATGGCCACGTCTATCCGGCCGGAGCGAATCATGCCGAAAGATTCGTGGCTGCCGAATGTCGAGGCGCCCTTGATTAGTGTGACGGTTTCTTTGCCGGCGTTGATCAAGTCTGGGTCCTACGACTATGTTAGCGTACTGGTTGTATGTGCTAGGCATAGTCTATACATACTTCCTCACCGGGCTTGGGATACCGGCCCATACCCAAGATTCCGTTTTCCGACTCTAGAACAATCTCGGTGCCTTCAGGCAAGAAGGCAGGGGCTGCAAGCGGCATTCCGATGCCGAGGTTGACATACATGCCATCTTTCAGTTCTTGTGCCGCGCGCTTAATGATGCGCTCGCGCTTTTGTGATGATTCGGTTGAACCTGTCGCACTGTCAGTGATCGAAGCTCCTTTGAGTGTTGTGTCTTCAGAGACTCACCACCTTCTAGCAACGCCTTCTTCTGCTCCTCTGGACTCTTCCAGAACACCTTCCTTTCAATCTCCTTGCCTACCGTGCTCTTAATCACCCTCTTTACATAGATTCCCTGGAGATGAATGTCTTCTGGTGCAATCTCGCCATCCTCAACAATCTCATCCGCCTCGACAATCGTCATCTTGGCGTTCTTGCCCATTGCCTCGTTGAAGTTGTTTTGTGCTTTGCGGAACTGGCAGTTACCGAGACGATCGGCTTTGGCGACCTTGACGAAGGCGTAGTCACCAAAGATGGCTTCCTCCATGACGTAGGCTTTTCCGTTGAATTCGCGGGTTTCTTTGGGTGGGGCCATTTGCGCGATCGTGCCGTCGGTATTGTAGCGGACTGGGAGTTCACCGGTTTGTACTTGGATTTGTTAGCCGTAGCTCCTCTCTGCTTTATTTTTTCCATTCTTCACACCTATTGTTCCATAAGCAGCAGGTGTGTAGAATGCCGGTACACCTGCAGCACCAGCTGCGCACTTCTCGGCAATGGTTCCCTGGGGCGTCAATTGAAGGCTCAACTGTCCCTTCAAGTACATCTGCTCGAACACCTTGTTGTCTCCGATATAACTCGCAATCATGGTGCCAATTTGCTTCGTCTCCAAAAGCTGGCCCAATCCAACACCCGGCATGCCCGCATTATTACTGACAACTGTGAAGTTCTTGAGGTCGGATCGATCGCGTAGCGCGTTGATGAGGGTGTTTGGCACTCCAGAGAAGCCAAAGCCACCGACCAGAACTGTCGAGTCGGACCTCATGTCCTTGATGGCTTCTTGTGCGGACGACACTATTTTGTTGATTGCTGGTCGCGATGCGCTTGCGGAGAAGAAGCGCATGCCTGTCGCTGGGCCGCGGCGGCGCGCCGAGAAGAGACGAGATCGTTGCATCGTGAATTCGTTCGTCGCGAAACGGTACGAAGAAGGCGGAAGGACTCGCAGACTTTAATCCAGTAAATGCGCTGAAGACGTTGTCAAATCGGTTGCAATGGTGTTTGACTATCTGAAGGTAAGCACCAAGGTAGCTGCAGCAACAAGATCAGCTTCCAGCTTCTCCGGAAACGACAGTAATCAAAGACGCGTAAGGAATTGGAGTGTTCAAACTTCTTGTGCGGAGAAGACACTCCCCACACTCGTACCACGAGGGCTTGCATCATTACAACTAGCCAATTGGGGTAGACCGACTCAAATGCCGTTCCGATGGCGGGTAAGAGCAAAGTCTCCACAATCGGACATGGGAAAGAACTTAGCCGGTCAGATTGCGGAGGTTGCGGCCAAAACGCGCGCTGATTGGAAAAGATCCCCTCGGAAAAAGGAAATAGGGCTCGGACATGGAAAACATTTCCATCACTCGCTCACCAGGCAGCGCGATGGCGCCCGTTTGAGCGTGCTAGAATCGCATTGTTTCACCATTGTGATTTGGAAATATTACGTTGGTCTTGGAGAAATGATATACATTGCTTAGTCTACAGAAAGGCAAATCTCGCTACAAGCAGGCAATTAGTAGAGATTGTGCACAATCTGCTTTACTGTGATCCGTTAGTTACTGAAATTCGAGCATTTCGAGTGCAAGACCTACGGCTACCAAAGTCTTTGTGGTCTTTACTATGCAGTGCGCGGCTTGCGATAGCTTCTTCCTCGGCGTCTCCCGTCGGCACGTTGTACTGCGAATGTCAATAACCATCGTCCATGCATGCTTTAGCAACTTACAGCTGTGAGGGTAGTCTTGTGACCCAACTCCTCTACGAGATCCGCAATAGCGTCAGCGACGATGTGAGAATCCTTTTCGTCGCTACCGGCACTCTGCTTTCCAATGTATGGGATGATCCTCGCAATCTGCTTGGCCTCTTCCGGGTTGCTTGCTTTGAAATGGACTGTGGGTGCCAGACTGAGACAGCTGGTGATGCCATGCGGAATGCTATATGTAGCGCCTATGGCATGGCCGATGCTGTGACTCATGCCGACTCCGCCAGTATAGAGGAAGGGGAAGAGCGATGAGTAGCAAGCAACAAAGAGCTTCGTGCGAACTTCCGCATCTTCTGGGGCTGCTTTCGACTGCGGTAGATAGGTAAAGAGATCCTTGATGGCTTCCAGAGCCATGCGCTTTGTGGGTATCTCGGCAGCGAGTGGATGGTACATCAACTCTACTGCGTGGTCCAACGAACGGATCTAGACCCATGTCAGCCGACAGTCCGAAGCCAATAACTCGCAAAGATGGTGAAACCTACTCCAGTACTGGTCCAGAGATTCAGAGGGGTGTAAACAGCGATGTCTCCGTCATACACCACCGCTGTTGCTGGTCAAAACATGTCCAAGTCCTTCTTCATTCGGCGGATACTTACCCTTTGGCACCAGTTCTGGGTTGCTGACTGCGATTTTGTGCTTCTCTTTTGTAGTGAAGCCGGCGTTTTGTGTCGTTTCAGCCACACTAAGTGTTGTTGGGACAGCAATACTGGGTATCCACTTGCCCGTTTCCTCGTGGATGTTGTATGCGATAGCCTTTGCTGAGTCAATGGGTGAGCCACCCCCTATTGATATAAGAACATCACATCCTGACTTTGCCATCAAGGAAGTGGCTTCTTTGATGTCTTGTATTGGCCTGGATAATATCAACTTCTAGTTCATCAGACGAACTGCCGTACACGTACGCGTGTTGCCCGATCTTGCTGAATGTGCCACCATGTGCAGACCCAAGAGACTTTTCGATATCCTTGATCACTGGTGTCTTTTCGTAAAGCGACCGGCCCGTGATGATGAACGCCTTGGTAGCGCCGAGTTCGGCAATGACGTCTGAAAGCTGCCTGCTCGTTCCTGAGCGCGATTATGAGCTTCTTCAATCTGCAATACTATAGGTAAGTTGCGTACCATTCCCGTAGATCATAAGCTTGACTGGTGATGCCCTGTACACTCCCTTGGTGGAGGAGTCAATGCTGCCATTCTGGTACTTGTTCGGGAGAGCCATTGCTTCGTGTCGTGTTTGGGTTATTTTGCGATGGAAAATGTTGGATGCGAACAGTCGCGCTTCATGCGGGCTGAATTTGGTAAGCATCAATGGCTCAAGGTTGCACTCCACTAGTCGTCATGGAGGGGTCTTTCCGATGTTGCCCCACACACTCGCCCCGCCGCAGCTCTTACCGCGACCACATGCGGTAGTCCCTGCACTACATCCTTGTATGCACTACATAGCGTCTGTCTGTAGTCGTGATGAATTCCGTAATTTCTAAAAGCATCCGAAAAGATGGCAAACTTCAGCAGAGCTGCGCCGAATGTTTTACAGAAGAGCCCAAATGATGTCGTCTTGCTTTCTGCGGTCAGATCACCAATCAATCGAAGTTCCAAGGGTGGATACAAAGATGCTCACCCAGAGGATATTCTGATGCCGGTGAGTCTCGGCAAAAGTATACATTGCGCAGTAGCTGAAACCTGCTAGGTCATGAAGGCTGTGGTCGAACGAGCCGGAATAATGAAGAGCGACGTAAACGATGTGATGATAGGAAACGTTCTTGCTGAGCTCGGTTTCGCGAAGACAGGACGTATGGCGCTCAATCACGCTGGTTTTCCCAATACCACGACGTTTCATACAGTCAATCGTCAATGTTCGAGCAGCCTGCAGGCAATCACACACATAGCACACTCCATAATGGTGGGTCAGTTCGACGTGGGGCTTGCTGGGGGCGTAGAAAGCATGTCGAGGAACTACAGTTCGCGGGGCATCCCAACTGATGTCTCGCCTGCTCTTCTAGGATCGAGTGTGAAGGATGCTCGCGACTGTCTCATGCCCATGGGCATCACGTCGGAGAACGTAGCAGAAAGATACAAGGTTGATCGGAAGTCGCAGGATGAGTATGCCGTGCGAAGCCACGGTCGTGCAAGTCGTGCACAAAAGGAGGGTCGCTTCGATTGGGAAATTGTGCCTGTGACGGTACAGAGAATGGATGAGGCAACTGGACAGCCGGTTGGGTTTGAGGTCACCAAGGACGACGGTATTCGGCACGGATTGACGTTTGAGAAAGTAGCAACGCTCAAGCCTGTATTCGGCGAGAATGGGAAGAGCACCGCGGGCAATTCGTAGGTCACGCTTCTGCATTGAGATACAAAGGCTGACGACTTAGCTCACAAATTTCCGACGGCGCTTCCTCTACGATACTCGCGCGACGTTCATGGGCAGAAGAACGCGGACTTCAGCCGTTAGGCCGCTTCGTTGGCACACAAGTCAAAGGCTGCGCACCAGATGAAATGGGCATCAGTCCAATCTTCGCCATACCCGCATTGCTGAAATGGTCAGGCGTGGAGCTGAAGGATATTGACATCATCGAGCTGAACGAGGCTTTTGCGAGCCAGACAATTGCCTGCATCCGAGAATTGGGCCTGGATGAAGAAAAGGTCAACCCCAACGGCGGCGCGATAGCGCTTGGGCACCCCACCGGAGCCACGGGTGCTCGCCAGACGGCGACGCTGTTCGGTGAGCTGCGGCGCCAAGACAAGGAGATGGGGATTGTGAGTATGTGTGCAAGCACCGGCTTGGGTGTCGCGTCGTTGTTCGTCAGAGAGCGATAGCGCTGTGTACCAGAATCTAGAGTATCGTATAGGAATGATGGTAATGGTGACTGCCCCACCCCGCGACGTCTGGAAGGTCTTTGACGCTCGGTCACGAAACTGACGCGGGGTCATGTGCAGAACGAGCTAGCCTCTTTCGCCACCGCTCAAGTCCGGGGGCCAGAAGTCTCCGTCGGCATTGTTTTCCCCACACGATGCTGCAGCTCCAGCGTCCCACACGGTCACCTTCCACCATCCACCACCTCGGGACGTCCACAATGTCTTGTATGGTGTCGTGCCTTCCCCTGGAGGGCCTTAATTCCCTCCAGAGTCCCTTGAATCTACACTATCGTAGGCACTTCCATCATGTTCCTGCTTCGACGCGCCCCACTGCGTCTTGTCCCCCGGCTGACCACCTTCCGTCCCCAACGGCGATCGCTCGGTAGCGTCAGTGCAATCGACTCTGTTATATTTCGAACTCTTTTTGGCACAGACGAGATCCGAAAAGTGTTCGATGACAAGGCATACATTGATCGATGCGTCGACGCTGAGACGGCGCTGGCGAGAGCACAGTCGAAATGCAATGTCATTCCTTCTCATATTGGAGGAGTCGTAACATCGAAAGCCAGAGAAGTTGAGCTGGATTACGACCGGCTACGTCGCGAAACTGAGGTTGTGGGATATCCCATCTTTCCATTGGTGCGCCAGCTATCTGCATCGTGCGGTGAAGAAGCTGGACGCTATGTGCATTGGGGAGCCACTACCCAGGATATCATGGACTTGGCAAGTATTTTGCAGATGAAGGAGGGCATTGCCATTGTCGAGCGCACGCTTCGATCCGTCATCAAAAACCTCGAGCATCTATCAAGAAAGCATCGGGATACGCCCATGGCTGGCCGTACGCACCTGCAGCATGCCCTCCCTATCACCTTTGGACACAAATGTGCTATCTGGCTTTCCGGTTTCCAGAGACATCTCGAGCGCTTAGAACAGCTCAAAGACCGCGCACTGATGGTGCAGTTTGGCGGAGCTGCAGGCTCTTTGGCTTCACTAGGCTCAGGCGACGACGGGATCCGCGTTCGAAAAGAAATGGCAAAGGACCTTGGGCTGACAGATCCTCCCATCACGTGGCACGTTGCGCGAGACGGCATTGCCGAAGTCACAAACTACCTTGCGCTGGTCGGTGGAACGCTAGGCAAGCTTGCTCTAGACATCATCATCATGTCCTCGAATGAGCTCTCCGAGGTGTCAGAGCCTTTCGTGCCACATAGAGGAGCGTCGTCGACTATGCCACAGAAGCGAAACCCCATTTCAAGCGAAGTCATACTCGCAGCGTCGAAGATTCTGCGATCGAACGCTGGATTAGTGCTTGATGGCATGTTGTCAGACTTCGAGCGCGCCTCAGGTCCTTGGCATCTGGAATGGGTGGCTGTCCCAGAAAGTTTCGTCATCGCTGTCGGGGCACTCACCCAGGCCGACTTTGCGCTTTCTGGACTGGTGGTGAATCCGAAACAAATGCTCACTAACCTCTATTCCACCAGGGGCCTTATCGTCGCTGAGGCTGTCATGATGGGTCTAGCCCCACATGTCGGTCGTTCGAAAGCCCATGATGTTGTGTACGAGGCATGCAAGGAGAGCATCGAAAATGATACCAGCTTGTTAGAAGCTCTACAAACGCGACCAGAGATTACCGATAAGATCTCCCACCAAGAGCTGAGCTCTCTCTGCGACGCCAAAAACTACCTAGGCTCATGTGGACTTATGGTGGATGAGGTCTTAGCTGCATCGAAATGAATAAAAGTCGCAATCATGAATGCACAGGAGCCAAACCGCGTGAAGCTAATCTAGCATTAATCTTGCAAGTCGTTCGCTTGATCCATCACAATCATTTCGACTGTGGTCCTTATCAATGTCAATAAAGAACCCCGCAGGTGAAGCATAAGCGCACGTTGCACTGCAGTTCATCAGGCAAGGTGTAGGGCTTTCATCCCACAGGTCCCACTAACCCGGTCCAGGTCATCATCCACTAATTGTGGGCCTCTCACAGCTCCCGTAGCCCAGATACCGAAGAGGTAACCCCGCTATTCAGTGTCTCGGGCCCCGCCACCACATCATGCACAGGCCGGACCACCTAGCTGCGGCAGATGTCGGCCTGCCGTTCCACGAACATGGGTTATCCAATATAAGGCTAGATCTTGGACATGGTAAGCTTTACTGTACTCACTACACATTGCCAAACAATTAACATCATGCAAGAATTCCAAGAACGCAAGCTGGTTACCGACCCCCAGAAGGCATTCCACTTCACAGATCTCCAAAGACTGAAGCCAACGAGAGCCAACGATCCATACGACTACCAAGCAGGATGGGGGAACCGACACCAGTCTGAAGTCATTCCGGGTACATTGCCCGTTGCTCAGAACAACCCTCAGGAAGTCCGATTTGGGCTTTACACAGAGGGCATCACCTACTCTGCATTCGCAGCTCCTCGCGCGCACAACTTCAGCACTTATATGTATCGATGTCGGCCAGCGGCGGCTCACAGTATGTATCAGGCTACGTCTTCCTGGACGGATACTAATATTCAACAGAGGGCTACGTACCCATCGAGTCCAAGTCCAACATCACAAATTGCTTTCTGTCTATCAATCCAAAGGTTGAGACGCTCCCCGAACAAGCAGAATGGCGACCATTCCCGTTGCCGAAAGACGATGAGAAGATTGACTTTGCTGATGGACTGCACACACTTTGTGGCAGCGGCGATCCAAACATCAAAGAAGGACTTGCGCTATACGTCTATATGATCAACTCCAGCATGGACCGCCGTGCCTTCTGCAACACCGATGGCGATTTCCTCATCTGTGCCCAGCAAGGCAACCTCGACATCAAGACGGAGATGGGAAAGATATTCCTGCAGCCCGGAGAGATTTGCGTAATACAGCGCGGCATCAGGTTCTGCCTCAATCTGGCTCCGGATACACCGGTAGCACGCGGTTACATCACGGAGGTGTGGGGTTCCATGTGGGAGCTTCCGGATCTTGGTCCTCTTGGAGGCCACGGCCTAGCCAATCCTCGTGATTTCCTGTACCCGGTAGCTGCTATTGACGATGACCTACATGTGGACTGGCACATTGTCAACAAGACCAACGGTCAGCTCGTGGCCATCCAGCAGGATCACAGCCCCTTCGATCTCGTAGCATGGCACGGCAATGTTGTCCCCTACAAGTACGACCTTACCAAGTTCTCCTCCCAGAACAGCACGTCTGTTGATCATACCGACCCATCTATTTTCACTGTTATGACAGCAAAGTCGCGCGACCCTGTAACGCCTCTAGCTGACTTCCTTTGGTTTGGACCAAGATGGGATGTCGCAACAAACACTTTCCGACTCCCATACTTCCATCGCAACTCCGCATCCGAGTTTTTGGCTTGCTTATATGGCCAGGGACTTGGCCGCAGCGACGATTTCCAGCCTGGTGGAGGTAGTTTCGAGGGGGGCCACACACCTCACGGAGGCTTCCACGAAGGATACCAGCATGGCATGCGGATTCACGAGAGCCAACCGGAGAAAACATTGACTGGTAAGACTGGAATGGAACGATGGAATAGCCAATTACTGACCGATTCTCAGATCAATTGACCATCATGGTTGAATCAAGCCGCCTCTTCCTTTTCACCGAATATGCTCGCAAAGGCTGTGGGACAATTGAGACACACGGTACTGACTACAAAGTCTGGGATGCACTTCCGGTAGGTTTCCACATTTGAGTTATCACCGAGCTGTCTCTAACATGCTGCAGGACCGCTTCTCCGCCAACAAAAGAGCACAGGAGTTGCTCGCTCGCATCAAGGACGATAAGGTTACCGAAAAGCAGAGACTGGCGCCTTACTACTTTGGAGGTTTCTCACATGGCGCAAACACGAGCGATACAGACGGGGTACACCGGAAAGAACTCGAGCCATACTTGAACGGGCAAGCCAAGACGAACGGAACAAATGGTGTCAAGGCTTAGTTCTCGTCGCATTCAAAAAGCTCTCTGGTTTAGGCGATTTTTTTCTTCTCTTTTCCTTGCTCAAGATCGCACATGTAAATTTATCCGCTCTATATCCAATAGTTTGTAATCCAACGCGCCAGCCCCCGCAGCCCGTAGCCAGGTAATGTCTGTGCATTCACGCCCCAGAGTCTCTACCGACCCCACAAGTTTCATGTGGGGCGAAGATTCTCAGAAAGCAGTTCTTTCTTTCTCTAATGCATCGATTGCCAGTCTTTAATTCTTGTAGTCGTCATGTTTACTTCCAGGATCGTTGCTAGATCAGCGTCACGTACGAGAATACGATATACACCTAGCCTGATCCTCGTAGCAAAAATTCCACCATGGAAGAGAACTATATCAACCAAGAGTGACGTGGACAAGAAGGCGATTGAGAAGTTGCCTTTGACTGGCATCAAAGTGTTGGATATGACGCGAGTGCTAGCAGGAGTATGTAACAACTGTACGAGAGCATGTGATACGAACCGGCTGACAGTGTATAGCCCTACTGCACACAGATACTCGGAGATCTTGGGTGAGCGAGACAGTAGCTTCCTATCTTCCAGACTATTTGCTAACAAGCCATGTAGAGCAGAGATCATCAAGATCGAACATCCCACACGAGGCGACGACACACGATCCTGGGGCCCACCAAACGCACCCTACACCGACGGAGTAGAACGTCAGTTCCCCGGAGAAAGCGCATATTACCTATCCGTATGTTTCTCCCCATTTTCCCTCATCTCGCCCCTCTCTTCATCAACTAAACCCTACGCACAGGTAAACCGCAACAAAAAGTCTCTTGGTCTCTCCTTCAACAACCCAGCTGGAATATCCATCCTGCACTCTCTCGTCCAAAAATGCGACGTACTAGTAGAAAACTACCTCCCGGGCTCGCTCTCAAAATACAGCCTCGACTACGCCACGCTCTCCGCCCTAAACCCCTCCCTCATCTACGCCTCTGTCACCGGCTACGGCCAAACAGGCCCCTACCGCGACCGCGCAGGCTACGACGTCATGGTGGAGGCGGAAATGGGGCTCATGCACATTACAGGCGAGCGCGACGGGCCGCCGGTGAAGGTCGGGGTCGCGGTTACGGACATCATGACGGGCATGTATACGGCCATTGGGATCCAAGCAGCGCTGTATTCGAGAAGGGAAACGGGGTTGGGGCAGTGGATTGATGCGAGTTTGAGCGATGTGCAGGTTGCGGGGTTGGCGAATATTGCGGGTTCGGCCTTGGTTACTGGGAGGGGGGATAGTGGGCGGTGGGGAACTGCTCATGGTGAGTTTCTTTCTTTCTTTCTTTCTCTTCTCTGATACAGGCATTGTGGGGCTGGAAGCTGCGTGTTGTTCTCAGAGTCAAGAGAGAAGTGCTGATTTAGTGCAACAGCAACAGTAGTACCCTACCGCGCCTACGCCACTTCCGATACAAACATCGTCGTAGGCGGCTGCAATGACCGCCTCTTCAGCATCCTGTGCTCCAAACTCGCTCACCCGCAATGGTCCACCGACCCACGTTTTCTCACAAACGCCCTCCGCGTCCAGCACCGCGATACCCTCGACGCCCTCATACAAACCGTGCTCCGCACAAAGACCACGCAAAAATGGCTTGATATCTTCGAAGGAAGCGGTATGCCGTACGCCGCTGTCAATGACGTCAAAGCTACGGTCGAACACGAACATGTGCGTGCGAGGGGCATGATTGAGGAGGTGCAGCATAGCGCGCTGGGTAGTGTTAAACTGGTGAATCATCCGGTTAAGTATTCAAGGGCTAAGCCTAAGATAAGAATGCCGCCGCCATTGTTGGGGCAGCACACTGATGAGGTTTTGAGGGAGGTGTTGGGGTTTGATGAGGGTGAGATTAGGGGGTTGAGGGAGAAGGGCGTTGTTGCGTAGAATAGTAATTTGTCATTCTAGCTGAAGATGGGTGTGGGTTGCTGCATTCGTGGAAAGAAATTGATTCGAATACGAATTACTTTTTGCGCACTCGTTCGTGCGACGCGGATAGGTATCCCACCGCTGTCGCGGAATCACGTGACTCCAATCCTTCCTCTACCTCCCACCGTTGCAGTCCGACCACCCTCCAAGCCACCAAACTTTTGTATCACGTCAGCTCAATCGTGGCGTGTTCGCGCTGCCCCACTTCTCAGCTGCTAGTCTCCTTCACTGATCGGCAGCACGCGCTAGCCCCACATGCGCCCCACAAACAGTCTCTCGAACGCGTTTCCTTTCATTCTTTGCTTGGCTGCATGGGCCCAGAGGCTGTTTGTCGAGGTCTGCATACGAGTGTGATGCATTGGGTACTCGGGTAACACGAATTTGATGATTTTCGGAAAAAGGTGAAGTGGTGGGGAGTAGGCACTAGGATGAATTGAGATAACAACGACTTGTAAGGTGTAGTTCTTGGAAGAGCTGAGTGTATACATAGCTCATCCAAGACTGCAAACACGTTGGAAAAGCATGACGCCGAAAACACAGATCAAGAGCGATGATGTTGCGACTCCTTCGCCCTCATTGCCTTTTAGGTACCAGTTTGCGGCGGGCGCTGTGGCTGGGATATCAGAGATTCTGGTCATGTGAGCACACTGCTTCTTTTACTCCAGAGGTTACTATACGAAGAAGGAGAAGAAAAGCTTTTTTGCTGAAACGATTGATACAAAAGGTACCCGCTCGACGTAGTCAAAACGAGGATCCAGCTTCAACACGGCGAAGTCGGCGCTGGCGTTGAAGGATACAACGGAGTCTTAGATTGCTTCCGTAAGATCATTCGGCATGAAGGGGCGTCAAGACTGTATCGCGGTATCACAGCTCCCATACTGATGGAAGTACCCAAACGGTAAATCACTCCTCTCTCCTCGACACTGCAAAGAGTGCGCCCCGGCTGAACATCTGCAGTGCTATCAAGTTCTCTGCAAACGATTCCTTCGCACCACTTTACCAAACCCTCTTCTCTGCGCCAACACTCACACAACCCCTCGCAATCCTTACCGGTGCCAGCGCAGGCGCAACCGAATCCCTCGTCGTCGTCCCCTTTGAACTGCTCAAAATCCGACTGCAAGATAAGACGTCTGCGGCGCGCTACTCAGGGCTGGTAGACTGCTTAGTCAAAGTGATCCGGCAGGAAGGTCCGCTGGCGCTATATAATGGCTTTGAAGCAACGCTCTGGCGTCATATCGTCTGGAACGCTGGCTACTTTGGATGTATATTCCAGGTTCGCGCAAGGTTACCTGCTCAAGAGTCGTCGAGCAATCTGGCCCAGCGTAAGATGGGAAATGATCTTATTGCGGGGTTTGTAGGTGGTGTTGTGGGTACGACGTTAAATACTCCGCTGGACGTGGTCAAGAGTCGCATACAAAGTGTAGCGAAGACGAAGGGTGTGAAGGGAAAATATGTTTGGGCATGGCCGAGCTTGGGTGTCGTGGCGAGGGAAGAGGGGTTCGAAGCGCTATACAAGGGGTATGTCGCGAAGATATTGAGGTTCGGGCCTGGAGGAGGTGTGTTGTTGGTTGTGTATTCTGCTGTGCTGGATTTGTTGAGGAAAGTTGGATGAAGGATGTTTTGAGATGTTGAAACAGGACGATACAAATTTTTGAACCTGTTATGTGAGACGCCTGGAGATTTTGTGTAATGAATGATTCTTGGAGGTCTGTCACAAGGCGGAAGAAAAGAATCTGTCGGTGAGTAGCATGTCTACTTGACACGCGAGCCTCGGACGTCCGATGGCCTAGCGGGAGATGGACGGGGAGGCTACGTAGCTAACCGATGTCCAAAGTAGAAATTGATTGATGGCAAGCACCAGATCAGGCAAGGTCTGACGCCGGAATGAGGCGAATGAGACACTCGTTGATTCCAACACGGTCTACAATCAGGGGAGGCCCCACTAGCGTACGCCTCGTGGTCCCACATGCGAGTCGATCCGGGGTTGGAGTACGACAGAATCCTTCCAGAACTCGAGATGAGAAGGTACTTGTTCCCGTTGTCATCTTGTTTGCCACCCAAGGGCCGCGATGAGGCACGGTACAATGTGTGGTGATGATCGATGAGCTCATGGCGTCTTGTGGTTCCACTGTTTCAAGGTTCTCTTAGCATGTCGTGTACCCCGAGTGGCGATTACTGAACACGCAATAAAGATCAGCTGTAACATATAGGCATATACTCATGTGCGCGGCGCAATCTAGAGGGCGTATTGCAGGTTTATATGCGTTTGGTAGATGAAGTTGAGATGAGCCTATAATGCGTAGGTCGAGTCATGGTCTCGCTTTCCCCCGCAGTCCGCCATCTCTTGGCAACCTAGACAGCGCCTCTGCGAACGCTGGTCTTCGAAGGGTCCTCCGATCACCCGCCAGCCCATCGAGACATCGCGACAACCGGGCACCATGGCGTTAAAGCAGTGCAGCATGTGCGAGCGTACCTTTACCAAGTGTATGTTGTTGTGAGCTGTGCGACGCGTGGCGGTACTGACCTTTGATCTAGTAGAGCACGTGAAGCGGCACGAGCGGTCCCGTACGTCCGTCCCT
The DNA here is from genome assembly GCA_029100535.1 of Stemphylium beticola. Taxonomy (NCBI): domain Eukaryota; kingdom Fungi; phylum Ascomycota; class Dothideomycetes; order Pleosporales; family Pleosporaceae; genus Stemphylium; species Stemphylium beticola. The sequence goes on along the minus strand of JARBXR010000053.1, from coordinate 78,379 downwards.
AGAGGTGGATGAGATGCATCAGGCTTACCTTCCATCAGACACGCGAGAGCGACCTTATGAATGCCCTACATGCAAGAAGCACTTTTCGCGCAGGTACGAGCCCCTATGAAAAAGCAAAAGTACTAGCGTCCAACTCCTGAGTAGCGACGTCCTATTTCGGCATTGCAAAGGCCATGCGCAAAATGCTATGAATCGGATGAAAAATAATGAACAACAACAAAACTCTCCAGGCCAGCATAGTTTTCGCCACAACTCCTTGGATGATGGGCAAACATCGCGACCTGCTGCCTCACGAAACGGAAATGGGAACGGCCCGACTCCGATCCCAACACCATTGATCCGCGAAGACTCCAACTTTTCGCCCATGACCAGGAGAAGAGAATCGCAAATACCCCAGATCAGCGTGGACCACCAGTACAATGTGCATTTGTCGGCCGCCTCGCATGGGCGACATCCGTCATCTCGAATGCATCCGGCCTCACCCGGCGAGGATCGCATAGAAGCCCTCATCAATGCGGCCCAACACCTCGAGCCGGGGACAGACACACCGTGGCGGTCACCGTCGCCTATGATCATTGCGCGTGCTGAGAATGCCCAGATGCAAAATCGCAATCATCACGAAAACATGGGACCACCGATAGATCCTGCAATGGAAGTCCTTTCATTTTCGCCTGCTGGACACGTCTCGAGCTTGGACCAGTGGGCGTTTGAACTCGTGCAGAGCAACAATCCAGTTCCCAACCGGACGCCGGCCGATGCATTGCAGACATGGCTGTTCCCGTTGGAGAATGATATGCCCACTCCACAAGGACCACATCCACTGGGAGTGGATGGCTTCTTTGACCCTGAAGCTTTTCGTGCAATGCCGGAAAACCAGGCTAGTCCGTCGGGTAGCAGTGTTTCGATTGCGAGCAGAGTGCCAAGAGAGCGCTTCCAGAGGGTCCAAAGTTGTTGGCCATCACGGAATCGAAAGTCTTCACGCCTGATGCCGGACCTATGGCAGAATGTGATTTCGTGCGATTGCACAAACATACTCTCCGAGACTGGTTCTGGGGACATGGAGACGCCAATCAGCGAAAGAGAGCGGAGGAATTCGCGTTGGGGGATAGACGAGGAATGTAGAGGCAGGCTACAGAGCGCATTGAGCAATCTCCCAACGTCAAATCCGCCGCGATCAGAATCTTATGGTGATACAGCATCGTCGAGTGGTGATGCTGCTGGCAGTCCGAGCATAGAGGGAATCCAGTTCCCGCCAGCCGAGATTCTGGATATTGCTTTAGAGATGTACCTGTACTACTTCCATCCGACCCTCCCAATCATCCATATACCGACTTTCTCGGCCAAGCATGCCCCGCGACCGCTGCTGCTCTGTATGTGCCTGATTGGTTTGAGCATTCTTGGGACGGCAGGTGCGGCGAAGTTTGTCACGCGGACGTTCCCGGTAAGAGAAATGAATAGTGTGCACATACACCTGCTAACATTGTACACAGGCTGTATTACAACTTGCTCTGGCGGAATTACAGTCATTACCAGGAGCAGATCATCCACCTCACAGGCAGATGCGAGTTATCGCCACTAGCTTGCTAGCCCTGAACCTAGCTTCCATCACCGGAGTAAGTTAAGCTCGAGAGTCGATTAAATAAGCGCTAATCCGTCATAGCGAAAGAGTCGCATTGCTCAGGCCGAGAAGATGTATGCAGAGCTTGTCGGTGTATGTAGTCGCTTGCACAGCATCCTTTTCAAGTCACTGACCATTGTAGTTTGCACAAAGTCAAAGCCTCTTCTCCGTCAATGAAGGTGCCAAGATCGATCCGCTTTTGGAAGACATTATCGACATCGACACCAAATGGAAAGCATGGGCCAAGGTCGAGTGCAGCAAACGAATCATCTTTGGTCTGATAGAGGCGGACTGCTGGTGGGCCGGCTACCTCTCAACATCTCCCATGATCGGGCCGGAAACAGTTCAGATCCTCCCGCCATGCGACTACGCCTTATATCATGTCAACAGCGCGGCGAAATGGTTTCACCTAGTGCAGCGAGGAGCACGTATCCATTCACAAAGAATCACGCCCTCTTTCCATCCAACCCCCGGTCTCAAACTCGACACTTCAAGTTTCCGCTCCTTACTAACCCTCCTCCTCCTCCGCATCTACGAAAGCAACGACCGCCTCGCCTCGGCAACCGGAAACCAAAGACAACTAGAACCATGGCGCATCTACGCCGAAGACGCCCGAAGCCGCGACATCCTCCCTCTACTAGTAAACCTCTCCAGCTCCTCCATCGACGCGCTACGCACCGCAGACCTCAACTCAGCCGTCCTCTGGCACGCATCATGCATGCTCCTGGGCGCCAACCTCCGCTACTTCGAGCTCGCAGCAGGCCGCTCCGGCCCCGAGCCCGCCGTCAACGCACTCGAAGACATTTCCGCCTGGAGCCAAACGCCCAGTGCGCGACGAAGCGTCCTCCACGCCGCACACGTCTACAAGCTACTCTTCGACCGCAAAGTAAGCGACATAGTAAACCCGCACAGCGTGGTCGCTCTCTTCCACGCCGCCCTTGTCCTAGGCCTCTATATCTTCACGCTCCCGCCTCCTACCGCAACGGCCACAAACTCGCCCCTCATGAACCCCGACTCTTGCATCGAGCTGCTCGACCTCGTAGACTGGATCTCAGTCAACCAACTCGGTTTCATCGACACTCCGCAGCCGCCCTCGCAATCCCCCGCCACCGCGTCCGCATATCAGGACACCGCGCAAGTCGTGCATTTCATCCGCCACGGCGGCTCCTTCAGCATCACGGGTATCGCGCTTGAAGGCGGCTATCTCGCTGCGAGACGCACACTGCTCCACTGCGCTGATCTCATGGAGGGTATGGGACGCTGGAAGTCGCGCACGTTTAGCCAGATATTGCATATTATGAGTGATGATCTTACGGACTACGAGGGCAGGGATGAAGATGAGGACGAGGAGGGGGATGTGGGAAGGGATATGGATATTGATGATGGCGGGAGAGACGGGCAGGTGAGGGGCGCGCTGGTGGCGAATGCTACGGCTGGTGGTGGTGGTAGTGCTGGGGATGAACGGTGACGGTTAGCTTGCTCTTCTCTGCAGTGTCTTTCGATTACCAAGTTGCAAGATTTGTGGCGGAGGGGAGTGTGAGGCTTGCATTAATCTGATGGGGTCTGCGAAGGTTGATGAGCTTTTAGAGGCTTTGCGAGCGCCTCAACAGCGTGGAGTTTGTTGAACGAATAATTGTGGCGTCTGCGAGTATGTGAGGTGAAAGACGGACAGAGGAAAGGAGAAGATGAGAGAAAAAGCATTGGGTTGGTGTTGGATTAGCATAGTCACAGGAGTTCTCCCTTTTAGTCTTCCGTTGTCTTTCAATACTTTAGAGCGTTATATCCCAGCATAAAATACGAGAAAAGCATGTTTTCGCAATCTTGGTGCTTAGGTCGTGTTTTACTGTGTATTACTAGGGATGTGGACATGTATGTGAAGGGGCTAAAACGAAGAAAAACATTTGTGACGCCAGTCCCTCCGCAGCTGGGTTTGCTCTGCCATGCGAGCCTCTGCTCCACTCCGACGATAGAACCCAATTAACGTCAACTCGGCCACTCCCTACAACCTATTCTTCCATCTTCAATCCCGTCAAGCGCTCGATGAGCGCGTCAAAGGCTGCGATACTGTAACGGACGGCTGATCCTACGGTACCCCAGAAAATGGCAGCTGGCAGCATCTCAACAACAGTGATGAAGGTTGCATGGTGCGGACGGGACATTGCGTGCTTCTTGCGTAGATCACGCGCGGCATCAGACTCGTCGACATCCGCATCATCGTCTTCGTCCTGCTCGAGGGGCAACTTCAGTCGAGATAATGAAGCCGTGTGATGAACGTCAGCAGCGCCATCTAACTTCAGCACCGCTTCTTTCCCAGAAGCAAAAGGTCGTGACGACGGGACCTCAAAGTCTGACGTTGATGTCTTCCAACCAAATACCTCTTCATCTCGTACCTTGACCGGCGTCCCGAACACGATCAGGTCCCCCGCAGTCCTGCTCTCCATGACTGGTTCCAGAGGCGCGAGATCCATCTCCCTGTACTTGTCCAGCTCCTTGAGTTCCGCTTCCTCATCTGCCTCGGCTTCTTCGACTGCTGCCTCGCGGGCTAGCTGGGCAAGTTCGTGCGGCGAAGCTGTCTTGCGACGGCGCTTAGACGGCGACGTAGCTTTGCTTGTGGTGAAGTAACTTTGGACGGGAATGGTGGCGGAGGAAGTGAAGTCGATGTGGATGCCGTTGGGCGTTTGTACTACCGCACGAGGATTGGATGTGAAGTTGATGAAGGAGGTACTTCGAGGGGGACTGGCATCGGAGGCTCGGCGGGTGTAGTTTCGGGATGGAGTTGAAGGGAGTGATTGATCGGTGTAGGGTTCCAAGGACTGGTGTACAGTTAGCGATGCCATTTTGTGGGTGTAAGGCGGACTGAACGTACTTCTAGCTCGCTCATATCCACCTCTTCCTCTTGGACTGCATGCCTGCCAATTTCATCTTGCGATGCTTGGGGAACCTCAGTGTCTTCGCCGTGGCCTTCCTTGACATCTGCAATATCCATGTCGTTATACTCCTCAATATTGCCAGCCGTTGCGGCGACTCCACCGACATCGTCCTGAGCCAGCACCTGTTGTCTCAGATCTTCTTCGATCAGCTCGCGGTACCTTTTCGTCATTCCAGCCTCGTCTGACATCTCTTCATCCCGAGGGTAAAGCGCGCTAAAGTCTCGTATGGATACCATCTGGGCCGTCTTGCCTGGTAGATTCATGACGTCTTCAACGGTGTCTCCATCCCTCTCATCACCTCCGCCACGAAGAACGCAGTCAACATCGCTCAACTCCATGCTATCGTCTTCGTCCTCGTAACCTTTTTCGCGTTCGTCGCCGTGGCCGTAACAACCCTTGGCGTATAGCTCTCGGTCTTCCTTTACCGGGTACATGCTGTGAGTACCCAGCACCTCCGCATCCAGCGACCGAGCAGGTCTATTTCGGGAGTAGGGCGTCGGCGAGAGGGGTGGAGGGCTGCGCACGTCATGTAAGATCTTCTCAAGAGTGCGGCAATCGGCTGGTGACAGGGGAATATCCCGGGCAGTCTCTTCTAGCAACTGTGAACCCATTGCGTCGTCGCTGTTTGTCTGCGTAGCCGGCTGTGAGGGACTGTGTGGTTGTGAAGCGGATGACATTGGCGTGGCAAAGACCAAGGCACTGACCAGCGATCAAGTAAGGGCGGGCGATTTATTGTCGGTGTTTCTCGGTTGCCTGTGGTAGTCGCTGTTCAAACGGGAATGTATATACGGGCAAGCGCAGGTGGGATTGGGGGAAAGTGGGGACAGCAAACGGGGTAACAGTGTGATTAATGACGGAATCATATACCAGAACACGGTAGGCGCAACACTCTGAACATGTGATAGGAAATCCTCAATCACACGAAAAATGATTCCATCAGAACTCGACACCTTCTTCACTAACACGTACCCCTCTCAACACATAACCATCCCTCCTAGCTTCAGCCGCTTCCCGCTGAATTGTTTCTTTGACCTCTTTGCCCCTGATTACCCAGCGCACATTGTAAGGCTTTGACATTGTTGTACTGCCGACCGCGTCGAAAGCTTCATCGCTGGTATCGACCTCGACTTCCCTGCCCGCGTTGTCAAGCGGCGGCAGGACGTCAAACGCCCACAACAGTTTCGCTAGTACGATGAACATGCTATTCTCAGCAAGATGCACACCAGAGCAGATTCTGCGACCGGCGCCGAAAGACCAATGATCACGGCCTGCAGCCGGTCCAGCGGCATAATGGCCGGAGCCGTAAGGGTGGTTGAGATATCTCTCCGGATTGAAGCGTTGGGGCTCCTTGAATACGCTGGAGTCGTAGTGTATAGGGTATTGCTGGAGACATACGACTGACTTGGCGGGGATGTGTATGCCTTTGTAGGTGATTGGCGCGGTGGTGTAGTGCGGTGTACCGATGTTGGTGACGGGGCGGAGACGCAATGTTTCTTTGACGATGGCGCGGATATAAGGCAGTTTCGGTTCGTCGTCGAATGTGGGTGATCTGGTCGACGTGGTGGCATTTCGAATCTCCTCGAACGCTCTCTGTCGCACCTGTGGATGGGCACTGAGATACAGAAACGCTGTGTTAAGTGCCGCAGATGTCGTTTCGCTTCCGGCCTCTATCATACTGCCTGCTAAAAACGCAGCCTGCAATTCGCTGATACCCTGCTTCTCGTAGTCGCTCTCGATGAACTGTTTTACGAAACAATCAGGTGCTTGCTTGGTTTCCATCTGCATCTTCAGCGTGCTCCAAAAGGACATCCAAAGATTAGCTTGCTTATCAAAGTATGGTTTGACGCCTTTGCGCCACCACTGTAAACTTGCTGGGAGATCACCAAGAAACGGTAATGTGTCGGCAAGGTATGTGCCTGGTTTTGCCATGTTGGAGAAATCGTTCATGATGCCGTAGATGCCATGAACCTCGTCACAGTCCTACACAAATTAGCTCTATTCAACGCTTTCGCGTTGTAAAATGATACTTACCCAGTCCTGAATTCGTCGCCCATATGTACTCGTCATAATCACGCTAACCGTGTACCTTCGAATCGCTCTATAACTTACTCCATTTCCTTTCTCAGCATCTGCTCCCCTCAATATATCCTCAAGCAGCATCTTTGCCTCAAACTCTTGACTAGGCTCAAAGGTCGCACTAACAGCCGGCGTCAATAGCTTATGGCTGATGCCCCTAAGTTTCCGCCATTCAGGCCCATACTCCATGAACAAGAACCTCATACCACCACTCAGCGCATCGCCAGACACAGGTAGCGGCGCCCGTGAGCTTGTATACGCAGACTGCTTGTCTAGAATCTCTTTGCATGCATCAGGCGAACAGATCATGTACCAATCATTCCAACCCAAGCGAATCTTGTAGACTTCGCCAAACTCGCGGGCCCATTTCGTGATTTGTTGGTGCGGTTGCTGGCCTAGTTGATGCGCATTTCCGAGGATAGGAAGACCATTGGGACCGGGCGCAGCTTTGGTTCCGGGGGGTGGTTTGTTCCTGTATCGCGTGTAACAGACGAGGGATACGAAGAGTAAGGATAGGATGACAAGGGTGTACATGTGGGGCAAGGAACAGTTCTTGATATGTTGGGAAGAAGACGGAGGAAATCACAAACCAAACAACTTTGGACGGTCCATCAAGACGACTAGATATCTACTGACCGCCACTCAGAGGCGGCGTGCCCCATCCGAGGCATGCCATGCTTGAGGAGCATCATGCAGGTTGCACCCCACATGTTCGGAGAGATGAAACCTAAGCATCATGTATGCGGATGAAGGGGGGATGTGGAGTAAAGTTTGAATAGCGAAAGCCACTTCCGTCAAGCGCATTTACTCCAACGCACGAGATTCGGCCCGTAGTAAGCGCGGGGAAGGTACATCGTACATGACGTACCGACCGATTGCCGTCACATCGAAACTCCAGAGTATACCTGACATATACCTCACCGTCTCTCAGAATGACCTCGAACGGGCGACCATGCGCAAACCAATTCAAGGTGTCATTTGCGACGTGCTAGCCATGAGACGCTGGCTGAAATCTTCGCGCAAAAGCGGCCCTTATTTTAGTCAGCGCTCGCTGTCGAAACGTCCGAAGCCACCGAAAACCATGCCCATCGTTCAGCAAGACAGCCAAATCGGCGCCTTCCTATACAGCGCGATATAAATTCTGACTTTGATGTACGACTAACCAACCAGAATCATGCTCACCCGCTTTAAAGTTCGCTCGGCTCTGCGCGTCGCTCCCTCCAGCCTATGTTCATCCAGCTTTCATTCAGCCCTCCGGCCATTTCACATCTCCACGCCAATTCAACGCGTCATGTCTACCTCCCCATTCAAGCTCGATCCCTCGATATTCAATCATACGCTCTACGTCCGAGTGAACGATCTGTGGTTCGCCGGCGTCGATAGAACAGGTCAGTCACTCGACGTGAGCGTCGCAAAGCGGTGGTTCGTTCCCACGCCCGAAGAACGCGATACCTTGGACGGACAATGCAGGAGAGAATTCACACAGGCGCTCGAAGCCGTTGGGCCGGATACTTTCCCCGACGCGAACGCGCAGCCGTTTCTCGATGAATTACAGCGCGTTGTGGAGAGGGACGCGGAGGGGAATACAGGGGAAGTCGCATGGACGGCGTTGAGTATGGTGCTATTACTGGATCAGATGCCGCGGAACATCTACCGGTCTGAAGAAGGTCTGAGACTAGTGTACACGCATTACGATCGCATTGCGCTTTCCCTCGTTCGCAGCCTTTTATCGCCTTCCTCGACCCTTCCCCGGCCCGATACGCATCCCACCATCCGTCACTCCTCGGCGCTCAGAGCGTGGTTCTACATGCCGCTCATGCACTCCGAAGACATCGCTGCACACGACTTGTTTGACCATGTCGTGGGCGAGTTTGCCAGGGAGCTGGATGCGCTGGAGGGATACAAGGGGTCTGAATTGTTTTTGGATAAGCAGAGAGAGTCGGGGAGGGAACATAGAGAGATTTTGGAGAGATTCGGTAGGTATCCGCATCGTAACAAGGCGTTGGGGAGGGAGAGTACGCATGAGGAGATGAGGTTTATGGAGAGTGGTGGGGCGACATTTGGAGTTGGGCAGGGGGATGATGGTAGGTGAATAGAAAGTGTTTTTAGTATGATTGGGAAGAACTATTTCCATGGGATTCTAATTGATTTCCGGTGTGCACTAATAACAAAATTGCCCAGTAAGTCAGAACACGATTCAGCGAATGAAGCATATTGTTTAATCGTAAGACGGTTATCCTTGAGTCGCATTACTTTAGCAGTTACAGCATCGCAAATCGGGTGGTATCAAGGATAAAAGTACCAAGGGCGATCGACTATTAAAGACGCTGAGGTAGTCGCATTGATACCAACATTCAGCGTCACGTCCACTAACGCCGCACTCCCTCGCATCAAAGGTGCTCTATGTCCCTCCCTCTACTTTTCCACCTGCTCATCCGCCTCCTTCACCCGCTCCTCAAACCATCTAAGCAACCTCTCCGTAGCCTCAACATTTTTCCTATAAGCCTCCACATTCTCCCTAAGCTGCTTGTAATGCTCCGCATTTGGAGTCCCCGGCTCAGGCTTCGTCATATCCCAATGCGAGAGACTGTTTTCGAGATGGCTCAGCAGCTCTTTCTGCCTCGTCCAATTCGTTCGTACCTGCTCGGTGACTATGAGAGGGCTGATCTTGCTCTCCTGAACATCTTCGACAGGATGCTGCGGCGTCACGTAAGGCACGATGGAAAACGCGTCGGATTGCTTTAGTTGCTGCAATTGCTTCTGCGCATCTGCTTCGTGGTAGCCTAGAATCGCATGTCGCGTCACTAGATCCGCAGCCATATTGTTGAGTAACTGTAACTCGCGACAGAAAATATCGCGTTCTCGGTCTTCCTCGACACGCGAGTAAAACTCGTGCTCCCTTTCTGCCAGATGCTTCCAGACGAATTGTATCTCAGCACCGGTTCTCTTCTTGAGATCTTGAACTCGTTCTAACCAGTCTTGTATACTGTTCGCATCTCGCGACGTGAGCCTGTCTTTGTAGGCTCGGTAGCCTGCCTCGATGTCGGGTCCTGCAAGGTCACCTTCCTTGAACTCGACTTGAATGACGGTGTATTTGTCCATCTCTTGCTGCAGGAGCACAAGCGAATCCTGTCCGTGAGGCGACTGCTGCAAAGGCATTCCGCGGGACTGTGGTCCACCAAGCCCTGTCATGCCACCCGTTCCACCACCACCAAACTCCAGGGTACGCCGCAGAATGCGCACATACGGAGATGTGTGATATGTGAGTGCGAATTTCCCGATCCATGAGAGTGAATTCTTCGCTTGGCTGCTCTCCTGTAATTTCTCGCACGCGCGATCTCGAACAGCTGCGTCGGATTGCTCGATGAGGCCCACGAGTTGCGGGGGAACGCGAAACAAGTACGCTTGTCCTGCCTTATAACCCAGCGCACAACCAACCGTAGCTGCGCCTAGGAATCGCGAGATCCCAACAGCACCCGGTAAAGCGCGGGGGTTCAAGGCTAAGAAGATTCCCAATACTCCTCCGTTTAGTGTCACATCTTCAGGGCTCCACTTCTTGGTCCTTTCCCAAAGCTTGCCGGGCTTTGGCTCAATCCCCTCCATCTTGAATATGCCCCTGTTCAGCTCCCTTTGTCCGTATAAATTCGCGGCGGTCCATGATAGATCGGCGGCGCTGAAGAAAGCGGCAGAACGAAGGAATGTGCCTGGACGGGATCGACCGACGAGCGCGAGGAAACCAGTCAAACCCGCCGCAGCTACCGAACTTCTCCAAGGCGATGCGATGAGGCTGGGTTGGGCGGGGAGATCGCTGGGCAATTTTCGCGTTACTGCATGTTGTCCTTCGCCTATAACCAGTCAGAACAGTCATCTCAATTGAAGTAGAGCACTCCAATGACCTACCTTCAGGAACGAAGAGTCGCACCATTGTACCTTATTCCGGCGTTGTCAGATCCAGGAACCGTGGTGGTGAGATAGTATCATCCATTGGATAATCTCAAGTCATGGCATGGAAGTTGTTAGAAAAGGGCGGAAGATGTTGCAGACGAGGTAGACCGAAAGGCGCGTTCATGATGTCGAGGATGCGGCATGACCCTCGCGATAGCGTATCTGACGCAACAATCGGAGCTCTGGAGGTAATGGTCCAGCGAAAGCGGCAACAAAAGGAAAAAGGGGGTCGATGCATATAAACTCGAGTCCATCTCAACTTTTTATCTAGATTACCAAGTCCAACCCATGAAAAGAATGATGCTCTTCCATTCGATTTCCTGGCTGGGTAGCTGGTTCAAGCTGCCCCACCGTGCCGTTCGCGCCCCCGAAGTCCCACCGACACTGGCTAAATTTTCGACCTCAAGATTTTTATTACCTATATATTGATATCAAATTCTCCTTCTTTCATCAATAGCAGCTCTAGCAGCTTATCAGGAAGGTCTTATGGTCTAGTGGTATGATTCTCGCTTAGGGTAACACCCAAGCACAGCTTGCGAGAGGCCCCGCGTTCGAGTCGCGGTAAGACCCCATTTTTGCGCCCCTGGACTTCCAGAGAAGCACGGATGGGCTGTGTGGGATGTTCTTTTTGCTTGAGACAACCTTACGCATGAACATTAAACTGTTCTGCATGATCTAGTAGATGTAGCTCTCCACTGCGCTATGTCTAATCCTGTGGCCGTGACCTTTTACTGCGTTCCAAAAGATCTTCTGGCTGTAACTCCTCATCGTGTTCTGACAAACATCGCGGCAGCTACCAGAGAGCGCGCGCCTTCTTTTGTGGCAGACTACGCGGTACGTGGGAAGATACATGGGTGTGGTGGGACTTCCAAAAGTCGGTTGATTGGCGGGCTTGTTGGCTACAATGGACTATGAACACCAAAATTATAAATTTCATTTCACTGCTGCTACATTCTTTGTAGAGACAAGAGGCATGGTCTTACGGCGCTGTTGAATTGATGCTTCCATGTTCCTAAGATAGTATTCTTTGGTACTATCTTGGCCACTGGCCATAGTGCAGGCTATGACATGAAATGATCGCACTCTTCGTTCAGAACCAATGACTTACCTTTTCAGCATGCTGTGATAGCCTAGCTGATGCGAGAGAAGAAGAGCACAAAGCTCAAATTAGCTATTGGCAAAGAATATGTGCGATGATGGAAAACGAAGATGACAATGGAGATGCCAAAGAAACAGCCTAATCTGTTGTTTTGAGTTCCGCGAAAGCTAATTAACTATGGCGGAGACCTTGGTTCGTACACCGAGTGAGGCGGCCTGATTCTGACTATGGTACTAAGTAATACAACCTGGAAACTACCTAGGTATCATATGGAGTATTGTCGAACGAAGAAGTGCCTTTTTAGAAATATGTTAGAAGGATGTGCGGCTGATCACATGCTATTAGATATGGTGTATTGGCTTATCTTGCTGTTGCCTTTGAGATTACTACATACCTAGGTAATACGTTACAAGGAAGATTGGGTTGTACTTTGAGATGCTGCGTAGAGAGATCGCGGAGCTAGGAGCAAAGATAAATTTTGCAGCCTACCTAACTAACCCAATAATTTGATGACTGCAACAAAATATCCACTATCCTACACAAGACTATCATGACCACATGCGGTTTCCAGTAGCCTCTCCATTCGTGGTCCTACTCTGATTGGTACGTGATTGTGATGGATGACGTAACCAGTCGCAACTCGAGCGCGGAAATATTTCGTCTCTGCACTTCCAGCTAACAACACACTTTTAAGCCGTCAAGTTCGCGTCCCCTCAACTACACCACTACGATTCCCGCATATACGCCATAAGTAGCCAGAAATGCGCTCCCTCCGCCCATCAGCAGCGCGCAGATTCCGCGCGACACTTACTTCCGAATCGACCGTTCCTTCGCCGTTCCGCCCGCAACAAAACGCCGCACCATGTTTTCTCTGCGCGCACCGCATACCACGTCAAACAACAACCCACCGCTTTCAGTCCACGACTTCTCAGCCTAACAATGTCGAAAAGCCGTTCGATACACAACAATCCGCAGCTGCGCAAACACACTACGATTTCTTCCCCACGTCGCTGCCATCTGGTCCCCCACCAAACGGTCCCTTCGCCATCGATCTCAGCGCCTTGAAACGAGAGTTCCTCCAACTACAAGCACGCGCGCATCCCGATTTACACCCACAAGCCGACAAGAAGCGCGCCGAAGCCACGTCCGCACGCATAAATGAGGCCTACAAGACACTCCAGAACCCCTTGCTACGCGCGCAGTATCTGCTTTCGCTGCGGGGTATCGAGGTCGCCGAAGATGAGACGGCCAAGGTGGACGACCCGGAGTTGTTGATGGAGGTACTGGAGGCTAGGGAAAGCATTGAGGAAGCGGAACGGGAAGAGGATTTGGTGGAGATGAGGGAGCGGAATGAAGAGAGGATAAAGGAGAGTACGGAGGTGATTGATAAGGCGTTCAAAGAGGATGATTTGGACGCTGCGAAGAGTGAGGCGGTGAAGTTGAGGTATTGGGTTAACATTAAGGAGAGCATTGAGAACTGGGAGAAGGGTGTACCGGTTGTGCTGCAGCATTAGGAAGCGAGTGTCAAGAGAAGAGAGACACAGAGAGCGTTTGCGAAAGAATAAGAGGGCGCTTTACGATACCGTCCTCTCGGAAAACCACGCAATACACCCTCTCATGCCGCCTAGTCGAAACTACACGTCCGACCACCACCCTCTAAACTGGCACAGTAATCGGATTCATAACCCCCGCGCCACCATCAACCCTCAACTCCGCCCCCGTAATATAACTACTAAACCCACTCGCCAGAAAACCCACCGTCCTTGCAACCTCCTCCGGTCTCCCCGCCCTCTCGAGCCCAATCCCCCTCTTCTGACTCTCACTCCCCTGAAGACTCGCGGGCGGAAACTGTCCCTGCGCCATCTCTTTCAACCCGCAATTCTCCAAATCAACACCGACATCGATCTGGCCCGCGGTAATAGCGTTGATCCTCACCCCACTCCCCTTCAACACCAGAACCCCCGACCGCACAACGCCCAACGCCGCATGCGACGCCATCGTGAACGCAGGCGCCCAGCACCCCCCATATGTACCCGCCACACTCGTGACTACGATGATAGATCCATACGGCACATCTTTCGGCGCGGCATTGGGATAACTTCCCTTGGGCGTCGTCTTCTGCATCGCAGCAGGCGCGTACTTGAGCGCGAAGAAAGCCGGTAGCGCATTCGTGTCGAATGCGGCGTAGAGGTCTCTAGGCCCTGTCTGCGCTATCGACGGCGGACCGAGGAGACCCGTTGAACTCGTCCAGATATCGAGTCGGCCCCAGGTGTTTAGGATGTCGTCGATGAGGGTTAAGGTATCTTCTTCGGAGGCGGGGTTGCAGGGGTAGGGGATGATTTTTGTGTTGGGGGAAGAGGTGGAGGGCGGGTTGGTGCTGGGTTCGGTGCTGCAGGCGTAGATGCATGCTGCGCCGTGGGCTGGTTGTGGAAGAGTTAGGGGACTATTGGTCTTTCGCGTTGGGGAGGGAATTGGGAAGCGGACCTGCGAGTTCGGATACTATGGCTTTCCCTACGGGTTGCGTTGCGCCTGTAACCACGCATACAAAGCCGTACTATGCCGTGTCTTGCTGTTAGCATAATGTTTCACTGTCTCGACAACTCAATTTTCAACGCTTTGTTCTGAGTGATGAATACTTACCAGTTTTCCATCCGCTCTATACGGTGAAAAGTGCTCCGAATCAGTAATTCCTGCATCTCTACTCCCGTTGCTGTCTGCCATATTGTAATTGCTCAATGAGATAATTCAAGCTGTAGATTCGAAGTAGAAAAGACAAAAGTATGCGCACGCCAGCGCGGGACGAGAGATCACATCATATCGACTAGCCTCTGGGAAATATTCGCTTGGGTTGCATCGACTATATCATGTACATATCCACGGGGCGCGGAGATGCGACATGGCATTATGCCGCTGTTGGGGGAGCAGGGGGAGCTTCCTTATCGCATGCTTATCGCCGCATGGTGGCTTTCCGCGGGGGGTCGGTGGGGTAATGGAAGAGTCGATTGGAGTAAGGTAAATGCTCTAAAGCAGGTCTATGAACTTGTGACATTGATATGTGAATATAGCTTTTAGAATAAGAACATGCAATATATCACGTGAGCACTGAAGCTCTGTCGTCAAGGATATACCGTCTAGAATAATCATTCCTGCACATAGACATACACCCGCTACCAACGCCTCTTCAGCATGCTTAAACTCTATAATCACACGGTATCAACACCTTAAATGCTCCTCATCGACCAAGAACCTACGCAGTTTTCGCCTTATCATCCTCCTGCCCTTTCCTCAACTCCTCCCTCGGCGGCAAGACATCCGGCCCAAAGCTAAGCGGCAACAGCTCACCCATAGTTCTAACAATCCACTTGCCCTCCTTGTTAAACATGAAAATTGGGGTCTCGAGCTTCAGAAACTCCCTCAGGAATTGCCGGCACATTCCGCACGGGGAGCAAAAGTCGACAATGTCTGTGGTTACGCCGACGGCTTTGAAGGAGCCCAGGCCGTGACCGGCCAGCACAGCTGTACCCATTGCAACGCGCTCGGCGCAAGTACCGACAGGGTATGAGGCATTCTCTACGTTTGCGCCGATGATGGTGTGGGATTTTGAGGTCGAGGTTGGGTCTGAGGTGTTAAGGAGGAGGGCGGCGCCGACGCGGAAGAGGGAGTATGGGCCTGGTGGTTGCGACTGTTAGTCCATAACCCTTTTCTACTTCCTCCCTTCTCAAGTACACCTTTTTCGATCCATATAACTCTTTGTGCTGGGTCTAACTTACAGTATGCCCGTCCCCTCGCGTCAAAAGCCTGCTCGCCCAACACCTGCAGCTCCTGCGCTGAAACACCGTGGATCAAGCCATTCTTTTCCGCCACAGCTTCGCCTGGGCTGAACACGGGTACGGCGTTTGTGGACATTATCGGAAAAGAGAGAAGGGGAAAAGGGGAAAGGAAAGAAAGTGCGACGCGTCGCGCGGAGGCAACCTTTTGACTCTTTGGATTATGACGCGGGGCCGAGGTTTGCTACGTGGGGCACGCGCGCAGCTGGAGCTGGAGCTATCGCTACAAAGGAAGGTTCGGGCGATTCCGATGGCGACGCGAGATATTCGATAGACGTTATTCTTGATGAAAGCTCTGCTGACTTTTGATAGTATATTTGATGCTAGGAGCAAAGTCGCTGGTATGGCATTAACGACGGGTTGTATTGTGATTTATCCCACTTTTCGATTGCTTGCTGCAAACGTCGACCAGCAATCACTACTGCCTTAGAGCTCGTTGCGAGCTTGAAATTCCAGAATTTCTTTTTTGACACTTGAATGCGGTCGCTGCATGTCTGATATTGACTTTTGGTCGAGATCCGGCCTGGTAGAGTTACTCCAGCGAGGCCGATTCTCATAGTACGACCCCAGGAGCAAGCCCTCGAGCAATCACTCAAACTACCGGATCACGATGGTATGCAATAAAACGTCGCCAGCACCGCACTTCTCTCTTTCCACTATCAGTCTGTTTGGCGCTTCTCGCAGCGACGGAAGTGCTTTCTACAGTAGCCAGTTTTGCTGCACCAGTAGTGGTGAGCATCCTCTGCACCGAGTTTGCTTGCCATTGTTACCTGGGATAAAGCTGCTTGACAGAATGTCTTGGAAGTGGTTGATGGCAATGAGTCCAGGAGTGTTGTGGTGCGATGGTAGGGCATTCTGGTAACGTTAACTACTCATGCCGCGTGAGAATATTGGTACTAGGGCGTGAAACTGGTATTATCACTGCGGAAATAGAGACTCCATGTTGTGTTGAAACAAAGGCAATCCTCTTAGGCGCTCCGCGGGATGTAAAATGTTGCCGTGGGGCTACTCTGATAGAGCGAAGCCTTTGAATTTTATTACTATAATGTTGAAAGCTTACGCTGGTAATCAAGCGATGCCCTTCTGGTTCAACAAAAGGCAATCCGCTTTGCGACAAAGCTCTCTTTGTCACACCTCATACTAACACCTCCAGATTCTCGCACTACGCGCCCAAAAACTTCCAAACTCTTCGCAGGATGTGATAAGATTCTCCGAACAACCCAGTTTCACTCAGATAAGAATCTCACATAACCACGACTTCGGGATGTCTCATCAAATGATCTCGGACATTATTGCACCTCCAGGTAAACTCAACCCCACAGCTTCCCATGACGACTAGGATGCAACATCAAATGGTTATTCATCAGATCTTTCCGTCACTTCAATAGAGATGTTTTAACATGAGCCATTTGAGACTATCCAGTCTAAAGTTGTAGACCTCTGCACGGATCAGTGGCCACATCTGACTCCCAGTGCCTTCAAAATATCGCACATGGATGGCGGCTCCTACAACCGCGTCATCGGAATCCAAGTCGACGAGTCGAATAAAAAGATGAGCTGGCTGGGTCGCAAGGCCCAAGGCATCTTGCGCACGATATGTTCAGGCTCAGTCCGCAAGAAGAATGTAAAGGACTACGTCCTGCGAATTCCGCGCTACGAACACGCATGGGTAGATCAGGAGGTCGCTTTACTCTAACATCTTGCCCAAGTAGCTATCCCAGTGCCCCAGATAAAGACATATAGCCTTTCGAACGATACTGCATTGGGCTCTCGATTCACAATCCAATCGCGTCTCCGCGGGAAACCCGTCGATGAAATCTGGACCGACCTCACCAATCAGCAAAGACTCTGTTTCGCGCGAGACCTCGGTGACGCTCTGAAAAGAATAACACATCTCCGGTTTCCCAGCCCAGGTACTCTTGATCCAGATGCTATTCTAGCAGACACCCATTCAGCACCGCTCCTCAGCCTACAAAGTCCGCCACGAAACGCATATCGGCCCAAATCTAGCCAGCCCGTTGCAACATTGTCTCCCCAATCAGTCCACAGCTTCCTGCTCGAGCAATTCAAGCGTCAGCGTGCATACGACTTGACGCTGAACCGCAAGTACACGAACCCCTGGCGACCGTTCACAGCTATCACGCAACACTTGCACAAACAAGCTTTTCTACACGAACATGACTATACGATCACACACATGGACTTCGCACCACGGAACATGCTGCTCTACACGCCTTCGCCCATCTAACCGGCATTCTAGACTGGGACGAAGCTGTTTTCGCCTCCATGTTTACAGCTTGCCAGCCTCCATCGTGGCTCTGGGACTTTGAAGGCGAAGACGATGAGGAGCTGGATGAAAACGTTCCGCATATCACACCCGAAGACGCTGAACTAGCTGCTATTAAGCAGGCGTTTGAGGATGCGGTGAGTGAGGAGTTCTGCCGGTTTGCGTATACGACAGAATATAGGGTGGCGAGGGGCATGGCGAGGTTGGCGGTTATGGGCTGTCATTCGAATGCAGATTATGAGATTGTAGAGGTGGTTATCCGGGAGTGGAACGAGATGTATCCTGAAATGGCGGTTTGTGGCATTATTGGGGGTGAGGAGGACGAACAGGAAGGGTAAGTGACGTTTGGTCATATGCATTCAATAATACGGCCTTGCGATTATACTTGCAATTGCTCGGCTGTTTCTGAGAGCAGCACAGATATTCTACAAGGTGTGAACGTCAAAGTTCATGCATAGCTAACGGGATGGTCTCACATTGTGATCACTGAGACAAGGAAAGAAGGCGAGTGTTCATCAACAAAGCATTCTTTGTGTATCTCCACCACATCCATGAGCTTTTCAGTATCTCTCTCCCAAAGTTTCCAGAGTAGATCCTCAATCCATTGAGAATGCCAGCAAGTCGCGAAGAGATGCAACCGGCTGACGAGACGATGAACCTACATGGAAGTCCACGGAACCTATTCATGAAACCTTCTTCCAGTAGATCTCTATACAGTGGCATTAAAGACAAAATTCTCGAAGGCAGTTCTACTCACATCATGTGCGGCGCGGGCGAGAGCGTTGTGGACGACTGTACCGTCTTTTCGGCAACGTCGACAATCGAATTCGAACAGGAGCCATATGACACCTTCCAGCACAAAGCAACCAAGCCAATGCTTGATCTCTTCCCCGGCTACCGCGCTGAAGACGTCAAAGTGGAACGCATGCAGGGTGGAGGATCCAACCGCATCATCGGCGTCACTCTTTGTAAGTCCCCACCTTAACTCCCTTGGTACTCCTTGCAACGCATCCGAAAAAGTATACAGCCTTATTTGACAGGTAGACCCGAACGCAAGGCCAAGCCCAAGAAGTTCATCTTGCGGATACCGCGGGGTCCCACCCAGGGCATGCATCACCAAGTGACCACTTTGGCGTACCTGGACCATCGCATCTCTTACCCAGTCCCCAAAGTCGTCGTATTCGATGCGAGTGAAAGCAATGCCCTCGGACAGGCCTACATGCTCCAAGAGAGACTTCCAGGAAAACCTCTGACCAACCTGTGAGTGGGGCTCAATCAAGCCCAGCGGCTCAGCACTGTCAGCGCCATTTCCAACATCCTCCTCGACCTGCGAAAGGTAAAGAGCAGAAGCCCAGGCATAATCAGCATCCGAAACACAACCTACGATCTAAAACGCGATCTCGTAAGCACCGAACCCGTCCCAGTCTTTCGTTCCCACCGCACTTGCCCCCCAGGCATCAATCCCACCACCAAGGCTCCCCTCTCGAAACCACAAACCACAAAAACATTCCTCCTCGACCTTGTCGCTCGCCAACGCGCACACGCAGCCGCCGTCGACCTCCCAGCCTGCGACGCACTCTGGACAAAGATCATCAACGTGATACATAAACTGTACGACCTGCACCTTATTCCTGACTCAGACGCCTTCTACTTCCACCACGGCGCCTTCCATCCGCGGAATGTCCTCGCTGTTCCCACCTGCGAATCTAGCGTTGAGATAACCAGGGTTCTGGACTGAGATCTCGCACTCTTCGCACCAGCGTTTATGAGCACGCGCGCTCCGTTTTTTATCTGGGGTGGTGATGAGGAGGGTGGCGAGGAGGAAGAAGGAGAAGAGTTGAGGGAACCGGAGAATGAGGCGTTAGTGGAGGCTAAGAGGCTGTTTGAGAGTGTGGTTGGAGATGAGTTTTTGAAGAGCGCTTATTGTGTGGAATTTGTGCTTGCTAGGCGGTTGTGGCATATTCTTCTGAGGGGGTTTACGAATGGAGTTGAAGTTTGGATGGTAGAGGAGATTTTGGACGAATTTGGGAAGTTGCATGCTCTTGAGTAAGAAGGGAGGGTATATTGATGGTAAAGAATGCATGCAGCGCTTGGGCTGGAGCGGCCTTACTGATATGTTTTACCTGACGTCTTATCGTTGTGAGGCTTAGGGAAGTTGAGCTCCCACGACGGTCATCGCATATTAATACCGCGTTAGGCAGGCCAGTAATTTTCAATTTATTTCGTTTGGAATAGTGTGCATTGGCGATTTCTCGTTTCGCCTACATGTTCCTATGATGCGGTGTCCGCAGTACGTAATGTTGCATTATCGCGCTGTGCGACGAGAGCTGGGAGATAGCGAGCAAAGTTAGCAAAAGCAGGCCTCGGGCACGTGATATCTCGCGTGGGCAGACGCGTCCCTTCAGGACGGCGCCCCAAGCAACACCGATCCATGGCCAAGATTATTCATATCACCATGAACACATTTGAACTGTGACATGGGCCAAGCTGTGTTTTTGGTACCGACATCAAATGCGCATGTCAAGAACGGGTTACTTTCGTGTTCCGGTCGCGGACGCGCCAACAGTCTCCACATATGCTCATTGAACTGCTGCAAGGTTCCAAACCCATACACGAACATCACGTGAGCTCATGTCAATATCATAACGTCAGCGAATCAAGCTTGATGAAGGTAAGTTTGCCGTCGAAGCAGGGGATGACGAAACGTTATCCACGAATGATTGAATCTATAGTTCTTTCTAATGCTTGTACCGTCCAACACATGATTCAGCGCCACTAATGCATCTAACAGGGCGATCGACTCAGGCGGCGACAGCCTTGTAGAACGGGTAATCAGTATACCCTTTCTGCGGCGGATCAGCGCCGTAAAACGTATTACGATCATACGGGTTGAGCGCTAGCCCCTCAGCGAGCCGCTTGGGGAGATCTGGATTGGCGATGAACCATCGACCAAAGATGATAAGGTCGGCGTCGCCAGCTTCAACCTTTGGCGCAGCATTGTCCCTGTTGAAACCGCCGGCAGCGATGAACTTTACTCCTCCCTTCTGCAAGATGTTGCGGAAGTTGACGAGTGTGTTGCCCTTGACCTTTACGGTCGCTTCTGCCTCGACTCCCTTCCCACCCTTGGATGTGTATGCGGCGAGGGCGTCCATCTTGGCTTGCTCGTCTAGGACTTCATCGAACCGAGGCTCTACCCTGTTTGTTGTTAGGACTCATTCGACAGCCAAAGTAAGCCAAAGTAGGCCAAACTCACATGTGAACATAGGCCGGCCTTTCGCTTTCCGGCAGCGAGGCGATCTTCTCACACAGGTATTCCCAGTGCTCGTTGGGGTTGCTGTCTTTGGTATTCTGGAAGTAGTTGTAAGGGCTGAGACGGATACCGACACGGTCAGCGCCGATGGCTTTCGAGCATGCCTGGATAACTTCCAGGGGGAAGCGACTGCGTCCTTCTATCGATCCGCCGTACGAGTCTGCCCTCTTGTTTACATTGTCATGTAGGAACTGGTCGAGCAGGTATCCGTTTGCGCCGTGGATCTCGATGCCATCAAAGCCAGCTTCTACTGCTTTCTTCGCTGCCTCGGCCCAAGCTGCGGTCAGGCCTTGGATCTCCTCGACGGTTAATGGCTTGGGTGGATGATCGGCGCATGCAACGCCGTCAAGCCAACTACCCTCCATGGGCACATCACTGGAGCTAACGGTCGGCGCACCTGCTCGGAACGAAGGCGGACTTGCTCGTCCAGTATGCCACAGCTGGCAGAAGATGTAACCACCCTTTGCGTGTACCGCATCGGTGACCTTCTTCCAGCCTGCGATCTGCGAGTCTGTGAACACGCCTGGCACGCCCGGATATCCGCTTGCCTAGACCACGTCAGCTTCTTTGTTTTCCACTTGGGCGGTTTACTTACGTATTTGGCAATGTCAGTGGCTTCGGTCAATTGAAGCCCTCCCTTGCTCGCGCGTTGGCCGTAGTATTCGACGTGAAGCTCTTTCGGTACGAAAACGCCATCGCTCTCTTTTGTTGCTCGCATACGTGTAAGAGGCGCCTGTACGATTCTGTGTTTAAGGCTGAGGGGGCCAATCTTTAACGGTGAGAAGAGCGCGGTCTCTTTGAGCGGCTTGAAGCCGGTCGGGCTGTCTGCTTTTGGCATTTTGTGAAGTATGGTCTCTAACTATGTGAAATGGCGATGTTGTGGAGTTGCTGACGGAATTTTGAGAAGCTATGTTGCCTCATTGTCGCTTCTCAGGGTCCTTTGTACCTGACGCTAGTAGCTAAGCCGATGATCTCCATAGACGCAGATCCCATGTTAGGGAGTGGTGTTTGGTGCAGAAATGGGGGAGGGATATACTGAGGCTGACGTTTGCCATGTGCGAACAAATAGCCATCCGTATAGCTTTCCTAGTGCTGGTGTTGTATTCGAAAGTGGGGTTGGCGGGCCCAGCCTCCGGAAAGGCGAAATCGTCTATCGGAAGGTAGGCCTCCATCACTCCAATCAGTCCAATCAGCGATAGCATTACGTGAGAAGCGCGTGAATGCCGCGGACGCTGAGGGGTTATCAACGTCTGCCTACCATGTTATGAGAAGAGCATCGCATTCTTCTTCAGAGGTATCACATTCTAGTTGAGGTTTGACGCTCGTCGAAAATGTCACTTCCGATTCCGCCAACGAGCAGCGCCGCAGATCCACCGCGGGCGCATTCCGCCGTCGACGCGCTCACACCCCTTATCGAATCAACATATAGAACACCAGATATCACAACTTACATCAACGGCAAGAAGACAACCATCAGCAATCCAAATCCTCATTGGACACTATTGGATTACATTCGCGCGCAACCAAATCTCAAGGGCACAAAACTGGGATGTGGCGAAGGCGGATGTGGCGCATGCACAGTCGTTCTCCAGGTCGCAGACACCCAGACTGAGAAGAGGAGAATCAAGCATCTATCAGTAAATGCATGCCTGTTTCCGCTGGTCGGTATCGATGGGAAGCATGTCATCACGGTGGAAGGTATTGGCAATGTTGGCCGTCCGCACCCCTTGCAAGAGAGAATTGCAAAGCTGCATGGTAGCCAGTGTGGGTTCTGTAAGTAGATATATCCGTCTTTGCTAGACGCACTTACTGACATATTGCGGAGGCACGCCTGGTATCGTGATGAGTCTTTATACGGTAGTAAGGAATGCCTACAACCCGGAGACCAAGAAGTTCCATCTTAGTGCTCGCGAGATCGAGATGGAGGGCCACCTAGATGGCAATCTGTGCCGTTGCACCGGATATAAACCTATCTTGCAAGCAGCAAAGACATTCGTTACCGAAGACCTGAAGGGTCAACTTGCGGAAGAAGATGGGCCGACAACCGCAGACGCGGAAAGGTTTGAGAAAGACATCATTGACCTCACTCGAAATGGCTGCGGAGGACCCTCAAAGGTTTCATGTGGAAGACCGGGTGGTTGTTGCAGAGATGCGCCATCTGATAGTAGCTCTAGCAAGTCAGACGCTTCATCACCACCAACGGAACCTACCTCCGCATCAGAAGACGAACACATTCCTGCTATTCTTGACGCCAAGAAAGAGCCACAACCAGATCCTGCCATCAGCGGTGCTGAGTACGCGAAGCCTCTCAAGAGTAAGGAGCATGGAGCGGCTGCTGAATCCAAGACTTCTACTTCTGCGACTCATGCGCCAGCAGTAAACTCAGAAAAGGGGTTACCCAAGATCGAGTTCCAAGAGTATGTACCAGACACAGAACTCATCTTCCCACCAGCTTTGTGGAAGTACGAACCCCAACCAATATGTTACGGCAACGACAAGAAAATATGGTTCCGACCTACTAAGCTTGAGCAACTGGTAACGATCAAGGACGCCTTCCCTTCGGCGAAGCTGATTGGAGGTGCCAGTGAAGTTCAAGTGGAAGTCCGTTTCAAAAATTCTGATTTTTCCGTATCTGTCTACATCTCAGATATTCCAGAATTGAAGCATACACGGCTTCCCATGGATGCCGAGCTCGAGACCGTAAAAGAGCTTGTTATTGCAGCCAACACCCCACTCACGGAGCTTGAAGAGATCTGCAAGACGGTTTACGCAAAGCTTGGCAAGCGTGCAATGGTTTTGGAGGCCCTGCGAAAACAGCTGCGATACTTTGCTGGCCGCCAGATCCGTAATGTTGCGTCATTGGCCGGTAATATTGCAACCGCATCTCCAATATCGGACGCAAATCCAGTGCTGTTAGCTGCGGGGGCGACGCTGGAGGCGGTGAACAAGAAGGATGGAAGGCTCGAACTACCCATGTCGAACTTTTTCGTAGCCTATAGGACCACAACGTTGCCACCTGATGCAGCTTTACATCGCATCAAAATACCGCTACCATCAGAAGGATCGCGAGAAATTCTCAAAGCCTACAAACAAGCGAAGCGCAAAGACGATGACATCGCCATTGTCACTGCAGCTTTTCGGATTCGGCTCCGTCCCGACGGTCTGGTTGAGGATACCTCTATTGTATTCGGCGGAATGGCGCCGATGACTAAAGAGTCGCCAAAGACCCAGAGCGCTCTTTTGGGGAAGCCATGGTTCCACTCGGAGACGCTGGATGCTGCGCTCACCGCGTTGACACAGGATTATGACCTTCCATATGGCGTTCCAGGCGGTATGGCAGATTACCGCAAGACGCTTATGCTCTCCCTGTTCTTCCGCTTCTGGCATGAGTCTGCTGCAGAACTTGGTCTGGGTAATGTCGACGATCAGGTCATTGACGAGATCCATCGTGATATCTCGAGTGGAACGCGTGACGACTACAACCCCTACGAGCAGCGCGTGGTCGGTCGGCAAGTCGCTCATTTGTCGGCTTTGAAACAATGTACGGGTGAAGCAGAGTACATCGATGACATGCCACGATTAGATCGCGAGTTATTTGGCGGCCTCGTCATGTCGACAAAAGCACATGCAAAGATTCTTAGCGTTGACTGGGAAAGAGCGCTTGAGATGCCTGGTGTGGCTGGCTACATCGACAAGAGTAGTATTCCTTCCGATGTAAACACATGGGGATCGATCAAGAAAGACGAGTCTTTCTTCGCTGAAGATAAGGTTCTCTCGCATGGTCAGGTCATTGGCATGGTCTACGCGGACACAGCACTAGAAGCTCAGGCAGCTGCACGTGCCGTCAAGGTCGAATACGAAGAGCTGTTACCCATTCTGACCATCGACGAAGCTATCGCAGCCGATAGCTTCTACCCTCATGGAAAATTCCTGAGAAAGGGACTCGCCGTCGACAATAGAATGACCGATGCTTTCGCCAAATGCGACAAGGTTTTCGAAGGGGTGTGTCGGCTGGGTGGTCAGGAGCACTTCTACCTGGAAACTAATGCGGCGCTATCCATACCCTCTGGCGAGGATGGGGCAATTGAAGTTTGGTCCTCCACCCAGAACACCATGGAGACGCAAGAGTTCGTAAGCTCAGTGCTTGGAGTACCGAGCAACCGCGTCAACGCTCGCGTCAAACGTATGGGAGGTGGATTTGGTGGCAAGGAGTCTCGAAGCGTACCGTTTGCCGTCTACACAGCCATCGCTGCTCGGAAGGAAAAGAGACCAGTACGAATCATGCTGAACAGAGATGAAGACATGCTCCTCAGTGGCCAAAGGCATCCATTCCAGGCGCGATGGAAGGTTGGAGTGTCTAAAGAAGGAAAATTGCTTGCTCTCGAAGCTGATGTATACAACAACGGCGGCTTTTCCCAGGACATGAGCGGAGCCGTCATGGACCGATGTCTGACGCATTTTGACAACTCCTACGAATGCCCGAATGTATTCCTGCGTGGTCATGTATGCAGGACCAACATACATAGCAACACCGCTTATCGAGGCTTCGGAGCACCGCAAGGCATGTACTTCTCAGAGACCATCATGTACAACATTGCAGAGGGTCTTGGTATGGATGTCGATGAGTTGCGGTGGAGAAACCTTTATAAGCCCGGGGAGCATACACCATTTTTCCAGAAAATCGATGAGGATTGGCACGTGCCCATGTTGCTTTCTCAGCTGAGCAAGTCGTCCGACTACGAGAACCGGAAGGCTGCTGTCAAGGACTTCAACTCGAAGAACCGATGGCGGAAGCGAGGCATTTGTTTGGTACCTTCCAAATTCGGTCTCAGCTTCGCGACTGCTTTGCATCTCAATCAAGCAGCTGCGTATGTGAAAATATATCACGACGGAAGTGTGCTTCTTCATCACGGCGGAACCGAGATGGGTCAAGGCCTCTACACGAAGATGTGCCAGATCGCCGCACAAGAGCTCGGTACCCCGCTCGATGCCATCTACACGCAAGACAGCCAGACTTACCAGATTGCGAACGCGTCACCAACGGCGGCATCCTCTGGATCTGATCTGAACGGCATGGCTGTGAAGAATGCGTGTGATCAGCTCAACGAACGCTTGAAGCCATATCGGGAGAAGCTGGGCAAAGACGCGCCACTCAAAGCGCTCGCGCATGCCGCCTACGTCGACCGTGTCAACCTGGCAGCCAACGGTTTTTGGAAAATGCCCAAAGTCGGATATACCTGGGGGGATACAAACCTCGAGACAGTCAAACCAATGTATTACTACTGGACCCAAGGCGCATGCTGCTCAGAAGTCGAGCTCGATCTTCTCACCGGAGATCACACTGTGCTGCGATCTGACATTATGATGGTAAGCCCCTCCCACCATTTTTCATCCTGCTAAAACTAACTCAACCCGCAGGACGTGGGCAACTCAATCAACCCCGCGATCGATTACGGCCAGATCGAAGGCGCCTTCATTCAAGGACAAGGCCTTTTCACAATCGAAGAGTCCCTTTGGACACGCACAGGCCAACTCTTCACTCGCGGCCCAGGCACCTACAAGATCCCCGGCTTCAGCGACATCCCACAGGTTTTCAACGCCAGTATGCTGCGCCACGACAACGAGGGCAACCCGCTGAGCTGGAACCATCTCAGAAGCGTGCAGAGTAGCAAGGGTATCGGCGAGCCGCCGCTTTTCCTAGGTAGCACTGTCTTCTTTGCGCTGAGGGAGGCGGTTGTGGCGGCCAGGAGAATGAATGGAAAGGGCGTTGGCGGGGAGCATGGAGTGTGGAATCTGGATAGTCCCGCCACGTGCGAGCGGCTGAGGTTGGCAGTCGGAGATGAGCTTGTGGAGAGGGCGAAGACGGCTAGGAAGGAAGGAGAGACGGGCTTTTTGGTCGCTGTTGCCTGAGGGGGATGTTTTCATGTGTATAGGAGTGGCGGCCATGACGTTTGGAGTAGGGTCGATGGGCTAAACAGCCATAATCTCAAGTGTCTCGAAATATTCAGACCAATTCACGATTTCCTAATTCCATTAATTACGTCTCGATTTCCATCTCCGTCATCGCTTTTCCCTCCTTTTCTTTCCTCTATCACAACTCTGATTCATTTTCGACGGGTCTTTTTGGACTCAGAACAGCGACCGCTACATCTGTCGGGTTTCCCGTCGGTAACTGAACCCGATGGTCATTACCCACGGTGACTAAAGCTCGGGCCGCACATGTGTCAGGAGATAAACCTCTACACGTCAGATCAAGCGACGAACCTGACAAAACGCCGTTCACGCACTTTGCATCCGCGCCATTGGTTCGCCACGTCTAGCTATCGCATGTATCGCGGTGGGTCTCTATGGCCCGGATAATTGAGACTGACTAATGGCTCGCTAGTAGCGGGTAGCGGAGAATGGCACGTATCCGAAGTTGACTTCGCCTTTCTCCGCGTTCTCGGGCCATGAAGGCGGTCGCGTTCCAGCGTCTTCTTGGAACTGAAGCAGCTCCAGAGACACCCTCGATCACGTGAAAAGATAACGGAATTGGAGTAATGATTGTTTTAACTGCTGGAAACGGCTGTAAACTCCACCCCCACTTTTGGCAATGCGTTCCCGGCCACGCGCTACTTCGCGCGCCAAACCCCGCTCGCTAGCGGCCTCTCTCGAACTCCAGACTCGGCCGCGATAATCGGGTCTAAACACTCCGATAAGGCCCATACCGCGTCCGATAGCTATCAGATGACGACGTAGCCAGGCGCATACCGAGCCTCAAGTCGGCTGGTTGAACACCCCATTATCAACACAACAACCCAACTTCCCCATCCTTCCCCCATCTCACAATCCCATTGTTCAATCATACTACCGTTTTCTACCTACTCTTGTGACGCTGGAGCAGAAACGAAGCGAACCGTGCGCTATGGCATCCCCAGTAGCGCCTGAACAAGCTAGTGTATTGCCTGGACGCAGGCGCAAGAGAAAGGATTCGGCGAAGAGTGAGGGCAAGAAGTTTGTTTGCTCGAATGATGGGTGTGGGAGATCTTTTACGAGGGCTGAACATCTTCAACGCCATCTTTTGAATCATTCAACTGGAGAGTATACATGTGATAGGTGCAGGGCGCATTTCAAAAGGAGGGATCTTCTTGGTGAGTCGCTGTCTCTTTATTTCTTGGTGCATTGCAATACCTCGGCGATACGCGCGTCATAGGTTTGGGTATGATCCATTGATGCGATGCCTGCAAGAGAAGCGAGGCTCTTGATCGGTGAAAAGAAAACACAATTGCCCGGTTTACCCAATTTGCCCCCACTCTGACTTGTATTCCATCGTCCTGTCTAATCAAAGTTGATTTTCACTTGCCAAGGGTGCATCAGCTGATAAACGTGATCAGAGCGTCACATAACTCGTCACCGCCAAAAGGACGAAGAAGCCGGTGCCGAAGGTTGTGGGGTCTTGAACACCCGAAAACGTATGTGGAAAGATGCAGAAGGAAAAATTGTGACGAAGAAACCTGCGCTGTCAAACGACGCTCAAAGCTCGAGACCCCTGTCATCTTCGAACAGTGAAGACGCATTCCAGTCATTACAGGACTTTGCATGTTTCACAACACACGAACAGAACCTCCCCATTTCCCCACCAACATCTAATAACCCTTCGCTTTCTCACTCGCTGGAAGATCACGACTCCGGTTTAGGCAGTAACTACCATTCCGCAAGCTTGGATCCGAAAGCTTTCTCTGCCCAAGACCACTACTCACCGATAGACCAGCGATTCTGGTCTGCCGACATCACGCAACCTCAACCCGACCCTTTTACGTCAGCCGTCTTCGACGATGCGTCCTTTGACGAGGTCTTTAATCCGGATACGGCGAGCTCCTTCAACGCGCCTTTTACTACGATGAACAACTACAACTGGTTGTTTGACATGGATTGGTCGAAGAACGACCAAGCTCAGCAGATCAATGTCCAAGATCCTTTTCCTGTTTCTTTCGGTAACGAAACTGCGCTGTCACATCCCAACAACGTTTTCGACCTTGACCTGGATGCTGCAAGTATTGAACAGGGGTCGACGAATACCGCTTGTTTAGGATCGATTACATCACAAATATCGGAGCCATTGCAGCATCATTCTCCCTCGGCTCAAATGATTACGCCACCACTGTGCGAACAATCGGGAAAACCGATAAATGCTCCCTTTCAGCAGCAACAACGCGTGGAGAATACCGACAAGCTCCCATCAACTGGTTCGACCGCAAACACTACCAATGTCACCACCGTTGAGCGACCAATGTCTATGCTCCAGCCATCAAGAAGCTTGCCCGTTATTGATGAACTGGCCCGCCAACAGCTGCTCGATTTGATCGACATTATACAACCAACAATCCCAGATGGCAGCATAGTCATGCGCGATCACCCACTACTCTCCCTATCATGCCTACAAACATATTGCGACCTCTTCTTCACGCGGTTCAATACCACATATCCGCTCATTCACATGGCCACATTTGATACGTCCGAGGCTGATACCCTACTCCTTGTCTCTATGCTTCTACTCGGCGCAACTTACGGAGAAAAAGATGCGCATCAGCTTGCTGTGAGCAGTAGCGCGCCTCTCTTATCAAATTGCTACTAACGAGACATAGGTATGTATTCACGATGTGCTTCGGCCACAGATCTTCGCCAATGCTGGGTTTTCTGCGAAACCCGATTTGTGGGTACTTCAGACCATCTTGCTCGTTGAGTGCTTTGGGAAGAGCAGGGCGGGGCAAAAGCAACACGACATGTCGCATCTTTTCCATGGGCTTTTGATCAATCTCATTCGACGGAGCGACTGCCAGAGCATACGGCCACCGACACCAGATGAAGCTACGGATGATCTCGAGGACGATTGGCGGAGATGGTGTGAAGCGGAAGAAAAGAAGAGGTAAGCAACTTGCGGACTCACGTGGTGGATACATCACACTAACAGAAGATCATAGGCTTGCCTTTCTATGCTTCATGTGGGATACACAACACGCAGTACTCTTCTGTCAATCCCTATGCATGTCAGCCTTTGAACTGCGCTCAAACATGCCCTGTGACCAAGCCATCTGGGAAGCCTCCACAGCCGAGTCCTGGCAACTACAGCGCCAAAAGCAGCCAACAACCCCCCTCTTCCTATCTTGCCTAAAAATGTACCTTCACCCCAACGCGGCAACCATTCCCAAAAACCTTAACGCGCTATCCCGCTCCCTGCTCCTACACGGCCTTATGTCCGTAGCTTGGGATATGCAACGCCGCGACCAGACGTCTCTTGGCGTCCTCGAGGCAAATCCCTTAGGCAACTGGCAGGTTCGTCTGGCGACGTCGTATACGGCCTGGCATGCAGATTACACGGCCTTCTGCACCACTTATCTGTCCAGCCTGCCTTCGAGTACGCATTTCCTGGCGAAGGAATTTCACGTTCATCGTACGGCTACGCTGGCGTTGTATCACGCTGCGCATATATTGCTCCATACGCCGTTTCTTGATTTGCAGATTTATGCGGGTGCGAGACATATCCTGGGTAGACCGGTTGCGCGGCACGATTATGCGCGCTCACAGCGCGTAGTCAAGAAGTGGGTTGCGGACAATAGTAAAGAAGCCGGGAAGGCGGTGTGGCATGCAGCTGCGCTTGTCAGCGACGGCGTTGGCGTGCTGGATGGTGGGGAAGCAAGCAACTCTTCTTCGAGCGAAACTGGAGGTGGAAGACTGTGGCATCATGCCTGGGCTGTTTATCTGGGCACGTTAGTGGTTTGGGGCGTGTGGTATGCGCGGCCCGTTCCGCCTCCTTCCGCCTCTTCTTCTGGTGCTGCAGCTGCGGACCAGCTACCATCGCACCTCCGACACCTGGATGACGAAGATGAGGATGAAATTATCTGGGACCCTAGTTTGGAGATGAAAACTCTACTCTCTGCTGTTTTGAAGAGCGAGCCGGACAGGCTGCTGGAGAAGGGATACACAGCCGGTGGGTTCTCGGGTACCATGGGTAAGAAGGGGACGAATGGGCTGGCAGCAGTGGTCAGCAAATGTTTGAGCAAGGTGCGGTGGGCTGTTGTGCACGATGGCATGATGGTACTTAGGGGACTGGTGCAATGGAGGTTAGTTGGCGGTGGGGCTGGATTGGCAGGAATCTAGTGACCCTATGATTGAAGTAACTCGCTTAATTATCATAAGATAATCGCACTGCAAGCTTCACTAACAAATATTGGTGAGTGAACGGAGGATAGAGTTCGCAGGTTTTTCTTAGAGAGCTTTTCTATCCCCCTTAGTTCTATAGTACTAATTAGATTGCCTCCTTATCATACCTGTATTTGCATTATTATACTTCTTATTTGTCGAAAGCTTTTATAGCTTTCCTACACTTCTCACTAACAAATATCGCTTAACAAACATTGCAACTGCTGGTAAAACTGTTCAACCTCAGTATCGCAACCTACAGCCGCGCACCCATGTGACTGTCTCTTGACCCTCATACTGCACCCCGTCTTCCCGACTACCTAGGTACATTTGGCTCAATCACGTATTTTGTGACCCTTTACACCATCTAGTCCCTCGTACTCATTGTTATGAAATCAGGGACTTGGCGGGATTAGTGCATCATCACCTGACCACTCCCTTGAACAGCATCCTCACCCCCAAACCCAACCGCTAGAGACGACCAAAGAGCAAACCCATTACAACACCAGAAAAAAAACTCAATTCCCGTTCCTCTCACCTTCGCCATGCGACTCTCTAAATCTAAACCTCATGCGTCCAGCCATATACCCTCCCGGCCTCCACCTCACCATTCTTCTCCCCCGTTCCTGCTCTTTTTCCGCGCTCCTCACCCCTCCATGTATCAACCTCTCCGGTTCAATGAGCTCTTTCCCTCTCTTTATTTCCGGGGTCTCTTTTCCGCTGGTCTGTTGGCTGTTCGCACGTCGGTGTGGCGGTTCCCATGCTATGAAAGGCCTTGGATGTGAGACTTTTGCCGTCTTTGTATTGGAAGCCTCGTTCTACGCCGCGGGATGCTTCCGCTCAGCTGAGTCATTGTCCTCGCCATTAGAGTGTGCTTGCTGCTGCCACTTCCTCCGTGCGGAAAACTTCGACAGTTCGTCGGCGGCATTATAGAACATGTCTTGTGGCGCTGACGGGAAGTTACGAAGGAGTGACTTCCGTTTATGACGATGTGCTGTATGCGCCTTACCCCTCTGGCCATCTGCGCCAGTCGTCGCCTCGCAGTCGATCTTCCGTCTCGCTTCCGTGGGCCCGTTCCCCGGCATCTCTGATGGCAGAGCGGAGGTGCTTAAGTCAGATGATCTATGTCGATGACTACTCTGGTGCCTGCTGGATCGAAAAGATGGCCGATCTCCGAGATCCTTGGGCGTTGCCATATTTTCTAGAGAGCTTGCTGGTTTTTCATTTCGAAGATGTCTGAGAATCTGTCTCTGTCGATAGTCTCTCCATTTCATGCTGGAAGATGCATCCTGCTTCGTGGCGGGCCCTGCGTAAGAGCGATTGAGAAGTTCCTATAAGCCAGTGGGTCTCGTATACTCATCATTTCCACCGACCCCCGCGACAGTTGCTTCTTTGCTCTTGTCATCATGGAGGCTGGATGTCTTATCTGAGAACACTACAGAGGTTGGTGCTTGCTTGTGTACCTGGTTCTTCGGTCGTGTTCGGGTGCTAGAATGGCTAGGCTGGCTCTGACTGTTTCCGACTGTAATTCTTTAACACTCGAAGACTGGAGGGATCTAAAGCTTGGGTCTTCTTCAAAAAGGTCTGAATGCTCCATCGTTGCATCGGTTTGCTGGATGAAATCAGACGCAGAGCTGACGCTGCTGTAGGCTGTCCGCTTTGCTTTCCTAGAACGGTCATCACGAAGACTTGGCTTGCGTGAGGTATGAGGTGCAAGTTTTCTGGAATGCAGCACAACGTAGTCCTGAGATTGGACATCTCCGACGTGACGATCAGTCTGTCCTTGTGTCAATCCCTCATCTGCCTGCTTTGTCGAACTGGAGTCGGACAATCCGTCTGAAGCTACACCAAAGTCGCGAGATAAGAACGAGACAAGTTCAGAACCCCATGAGGATTTCCCTTCGCTCAAACGACTGCGAGTTTGGCTCTCGAGAGCAAATCGCATTAGAATTTCTGCAAGAACCCCCTGACGATTACGATAAACGCTGCGTAATTCCTTGATCGACCGTGACATAGCCTTAGAATATTGGCTTTCAACACGCAATTTCTCCGCTATCAATCTAGGCTGCCTGGCGGTCACTCCTGCTCGGCGGCGCAACTTTCGCAATGCTATCGCTCTTTGGTTTCCGATGGAGGACTGAAGAGCCCGGTACCGCTTTTCCATCTTATCTCGTACGCGGATACTGGCCTGCTTGTACAATCGCAGCAATCGATTGTACTTGTCAATATGACGCTCAAGACCTGATTGGTCAATACTGTATGCCATTTCTTTGGCATCGGCTAGGAACTCGATCAGACGATCCACGTCCACTTCGGTCGACGCATGAACATGCGCATTGCGGATGAGACGGAGGGATTGAAATTGCCTCCAGTGTGTCTCGCGAATTGGACGCATGTCTGGATTCCGGTGTATCAGTGTCTCGAATTCTGTAATCGAAAGGCTCTCGGGGTCCGTGCAACTTCAGTCGCATGCCATGTTTTCGTTTCGCGTATATCAGCTTCCACCGTTGAGTGGACGACGTGTGTAAATGGATTTCGAGGTCGCCTTAGTATGCTCGGATCTACAATTGTATCATAACGCGCCTGAAGCATACGATACATTCGTTTCGCTTCGATTACGAGAGTGGATAATGTCCGACGCCGGAGAGTCGAATTAGGTCTATCCTGGGTCAATCTCATCTTTAGGTATAATTTTACAAGAGTTTTCTCTATGAGCTGCACTTGCTGCTCGGGATCCAGGGTAGGTGTCATTTGGGTCAGCCAACCCTTCTGCAGGTACGCACCGCTCGCCAACGATTTCTCTAAAAACTCTGACAGAAGAGACTGTGCAGTTTTTTTCTCATCCGCGAGCGAAATCCGGGGGTCATTGTATGCAGCAGGCTTAGATTATTCAGCCAGGTCCGCCGTTTGCGAAGATTTTGGTACCTTCTCCTCGCCATCTTCTTGGTGAATGCGAGAGCTCCTTGTTTATGATATCGATGCATCTCTTTGGTCAGCTGGCGTGACGCCCGTAGGAATTGACTTCGAGTCTGCGACTATTCGCTGCTAGAGTGTTTCTAGGACGCATGCATGGACTCTAAGAAGTCCATCGCGTATTGGGGGTGGGAAACAATCAATCATACGTTTTACTTCTCTGCGTAGCGACCCAACGATCTCGTGTAGCGGTTCAGGGGTTCCACACCTTCGAATATATCTTCGTAACACGGGAACATCCGGATTGGTGCTGCATAAAGACGCACAAACCTTCTGTGGCAAGAACGGGTGCCTCCGGTCTAAGAAATCTTCTACCTCAAGGCTTACCAGCGTTAGATGGGGGAGTCGAGCTCTGGCACTCCGTAAGAGCGCCAGTGATTGATCCAGAGATGAGCCCTGGTAACGCTTATTGACTGGCATGTACCTTGCGAGGGTACGGCATAGAAACTCTAGCATTAAGGATGGCTCCCGCACTTTGCTCATGAAGATCTGGCCGCAAAGATTTTGAAGACTGAAGCCTCGCCTCCGGTGCTTACGTAGCTGCCTAGCAGGAGTCAATGCATAACAATAATCTGGAATGATCCGAGATTTCGTCTTTTTTGTGCTTCTAGTAAGCTTCAAGGTGTCGACTGCGTGCTTTAGCATGAGGTAAGCAACAAGGTAATCATAGTGATCCCGATCTGTGTATTCGTGCTTCGTTTGTCGCAAGGTATAGCGCCTCCTGTAATTATGGTGGTATCCTAAACGAAGAGTAAATTTAGCAGGTGACACCTCGTCACTAAGATCCCCACGGTGTGCACTTACACCCAGAGAGAACAGAAGCAGGATCAAGATCTTCCGCGAATCCAGAGCGCAAGCTCTCTAAGGCTTCCAGGAAAGTGGTCACTTTCAACACATTTGTCGTCTCTGGAAGCCGGACAGCTACATCTTCGTGCTGACTGTCAACTTTTGCGTACTGACCATTAACCTCACCGAGTATGTACGACGCAGTAAGTTGGTCTTCTAGTTTTCCGTGATTAAAAAGATCCTGGAAAGTTTCCGCGGAAATGAGCAGAGCTATTCGCGGAGTTCCACGAAAGAACAGTTCTTTCGTCCCAAAGTTGCTGAAATAGGAAGCTAGTACTTCGGGCGCATGATCTGTGGAAGAACATGCCAGTGTACGCACTACGGGTCTTGCCAGCAGGTAGAACAAAAGAAGAAGATGGGGTCTTGTATGGCTTGACCCTTCCTCTGAAGCTAGAGCACCGTGAAAGACTTTCCAAAACCCAGCCATGACCGAGTCAGTATGAAGCTTGTCTGGGTCACCGAATCTCAGGGTATCAAGGGCGTCTGGGAATGAGGTGATGCAAAGAAGCGCTGTAGAGGTGGCCGTACTCTTTGAGTCACCAGGATAAGACCAAATCTCTGGCACGGCCTCGGCCAACGAGGACTGCGAGCCGTTCACAGGGGTATTTGATGGTGATAGTGTCCCCTTCGCCTGGGACGATGCAGTAGTTATTTCCGAGCCACCGTGACTTGGTTTGTGGACGTTACAGTGCCCATGTCCTCTTGCAGGAATGGAGTCGGAGGTTCCGAAGGTCTGCCGTGCTTTCGACGAGTGTGTAGCCCCAGAACTTGAGTCATGCAAGGGATGCACCTGCGGAATCTCTTCTGGCTGTTCAGAAGTCGCGCCGTCCGTCGAGGCCTGATTCTGCCGACCATCACTCAACTCCCTCTTGCTATTCGATTTCCATTTTAGAGAAGACAAGAAACGCCCCTATCAGGTAGTCTAAGACGGTCGTTTCTGGAATTCCAACTCTTTACTTGTAGCCTCCGCGCCGCGACCCTTGTCGAAAAGCATAATCGATGATGTGCACATAGTCCAAGTGAGATGCGCCGCAACGAAATCTTAACAAGCATGAGGTGTAACAGAAAGCCGCCGTGACATTGATAGGAAAAAGCAACAGGGAATGGATGCAAATTGAGCTGTTGCGCTGTTGGTCGCTGTCGCGTCACGGCCGGTGAAAAGCTGACAATGAGGCCGAGCGCCAAGATTTGGTAGAAGCTTATCGCATGCGGTTAGAACATGGCCGAGCAGCACAATGAGAAGACCAGTCTGTTCTGGTTTCGCGCAAGCCTTATGACTATCACTGAGAAGTTAGTTTGCACATTGATTGCAGAGGGTTTTTAATAACTTTGTGAGGATTAGTCGCATGCGATATGCGTTTATTGAAAGCAATCGCATCCGACATGAATTTGACAGTTTCAATATCTAGGTAAAGAACCTCCACATTTCGCTCTTCTCGCCGTCCCCTAACTGGCTCGTCTCCACATCTTCAGCCCTAATCCTAACACCCTGCACCCGATCCCTCCTCCGGTTCTCCAACTTCATCCACCCACCGAGCCACAGCGTGAAGCAGATGCACGTCACGTTACACGCAGCAGTCGCATACAGCGTAGGTAGATATTTTGGGGCGTACTCCTGTCGAAAGGTTGCTGCAGAAACAATGCCTCCGAGATTACCGAGTCCAACCATCAATCCTGTTGTAGCGGCGCGCGCATTCTCGTTGAGGTTGTTGTTGTTATGCCAGGAGTGCACGAGGCAAGAGGGAACGTAGGCCCCAGCGCAGAGCAAGAAGCAGGCGAAATACGCGACGGCTTTGTTGTGCAGCACGTCAATTGTGGCGAGGACGATCAGGCCGACGAGAGAGATGCACAGCGCGCCGCAGATGTGGAATGTCCGCTCGCGGAAGTAGTCGGAGCTGTACGTGATGCAGAGCAGGACGACGAATCCTACTGCATTAGGAGCCACCGTCCAGAGATTGGTCTTGACGACCGAGTAACCCAGGCGCTGAACGATTTGAGGTAGGAAATTTGATGTTGTGCTGAAGGCGATTGGATAGGTGAATGCGATGACGCACCACGGGAGCATTTTCCACGTCTTCCATTCTTTGAAGCATTCGCGCATATTGAAACTGTGTGAGCCCGAGGAAGACAGATCCCGAAGTGTGCGTCGTTCGGCTACTACGCGCTCAGCCTCGTTCAGGAACCACGCCGATTGCGGTGTGGCCGGCAGCCAGACATATGCGACGAGGGCGAGTACAACAGTAAGCGCCCCTTCAATGATAAATAGCCATTTCCAACCTGGTATCGTATCGTGATGGATTTGGAATACACCAAAGGAGATGAGGCCGCTGAAAGCCCCGGCGAGAAGCGCGCTACCGAAGAAGAGCGCAATGCGGAAACCAAGCTCGCCTCGCGTGTAGAAGAGGGTCAAGTAGAAGACTACACCCGCGAAGAAGCCGGCTTCGAAAGTGCCGAGAAAGAGGCGGAGCACAAGCATGCCGGCAAAGTTGTGCGCTGCGCATTGCAAAAGGGCCATGGAGCCCCAGCCCACCATCACTGCGCTAGGTCAATAATGAGACGGGGTGAATACACAGGTGGTAAACTTACAACTCGGAAGCATAACCCTCCCACCCCACTTCTTTGTCAACATATTCAGTGGCAAATCACAGAGCCCATTCGGCACATAGAACAGCAGTATCAAAAGACTATACTGCTCGCCCGTAAACCCCAGATCCTTATCCATACCATCTGTCTTCGCATTGCCGAGATTTGAGCGATCGACGCTGTTGAAAAAGTACATGACTGACAAGAAGGGCAGGAGGTAGAGGTCGAGTTTGCGAACTGCGATGCGTTGAATACCATGTTCAAGAAGAAGGGTTTGGAATGAAGGGAAAGAGAAGAGGAAACATACCATAGGCCCTCTCAGCCCTCGTATCAAAGACATCAACAACAATCCCAGCTTCCTCCTTGGAAACACTAGATCCAGATGCAGAAACCCTCCTCCCTTTCTCGTCAACAGCGACGCTGTCTTTGTGGTGGGAAAGTGCCATGGCGTTTACTACATGCAAGTTGTACCACAGGAGAAAAACCCAGGCGTTGCAAAAAAAAAGTAAACTCAAAGTGTGGAAGAAACCGTTCGCAGATGATTACACAGCTCACTACCACTTTCACGCTCACAGCACTCGAACTTATGTAGCGTCCTTGGCCCACTAACTACACACTAAACACTCGCCCCCAAGATCCGCGGAGCCTTCGCCTCCCACTTTGCTTCCTGCATCCCCCTCTTCTTCCCAATGCATAGCAATATCCATCTCTCAACATCGCATCGCGATCTTGCACTGCGAGCCTCACACCTCACGCCGCATATTAAAGTTCAATGCAGTGCAGTGCAGTGCAGCTGATAGCCTGATAGTCCGGATTAGGAAGTCGGGCTAAGAGTGGGGGGCGGGAACAAAACCACCTGGTTAACTACAGGAGTAGCTGCAAAAGAGCGGGCTAGCGCATGGTGGCGGATATAAGTCTCGGAGGGTGGAGATAAGCGCTCAGGTGGTGTAGAAGGTAAGGGGTGTTATCGGAGGAGGGTGCGTGATAAGAATGTTGTGGGGAAAGCTTGATGGAAAGATGGCGTGCTGGGAAATGTTGGGGATGGATGTTCTTGCTTGATTCAGTTAAGCAGCTGTGTCTTCACTTCCGTTATTTTGGGAGAAGGAAGGACTGCGGGAGGAGAAGCTTGAGTAAGTCAGAACAACAGGCGATAAAAACAAAAACATAATATGTATTGTGGCAAGAGTAACTAGCGCAGAATGTCGTCGTCTTTATCTGCGACGCTTCCAGTCGTGCAAGCAAACGCCAAGCCATGCAAACTGAAGAAGAAAAGAGGAAAACAAAAGCCTTGACATCGTGAACATGAAACGCTGATGCCGCTATGTATCCTTCATAAACTGCTCATAGTACTGATCCATCCATTGCACGGCAGCAATACCATTCTCCCTGCTGCCATCCGCGAATCGTCGCACAGTACCAACGTAGCCGTCTGGACGCACATTCGCGATAACGACTTCGTTTCGATCAAGCCCATCGAGCCACTTGTCTATGCAGGTCTGCTTGCGCGTATCCTTTTCCGGGCAGTCGTCAAGGTAGAGGGTGAATGCCGACTCGCGAAGCACAGCTGGGAGGTCTTTGAGCTCGAAGTTGCTGCGGTTCTCGTCGGTTACCAGCGCGTAGGTGAAGACGCCGCTGACGGGCGTGTACCGCTCTGGGATGACGAATTCGTCGTGCGGTGCGGCGAGCGGCGGCTGCATGGTGTACGAAGCGTTACCTGCAGCACTTACACGGCCTACGTATGAGCCGGTTCCCATGTGCGAGTGACATACGGTTTCTAAAAAGGGCATGGATCTGCGGATGTTGTGGGTGAAGAAATAGATGCGGAATTGGCCGAGAGCTGGAATGTCGGTTTGTATATCTACTGGGTTGGCATCGATGTAGCGGGTCACCTTGGCGGGTGGCAGCAAGTAGCCGGGCTTCAAGTGGCCTCGCTTGTAGCCCTTTGATAGCACGTTCAGGGTGTTGAGGTCGTAGCTGACGCCGTAGCCGGAGATAAAGGCAACGTTCTTTGCAAAGTTTGCTGCGAGCGCTGCGGGGTCGCCCTTGTGGAAAGCGTTGGCGTGCTCGTAATCGAAGTCAATGAGGTCCTTTGCAATCTTTTGCCGTTCTTGCTCGTAGGATTGGAGTAGAGCAGGCTTGGCAAGACCTCGCGTTGCAAAGTTGAGCTTCCACGCCAGGTTCCACGCATCATGCATAGATGTGTTCATTCCCTGTGCCGCCTTTGGAGAGTGAGTATGACTCGCGTCACCAGCAATGAAGACTCTTTGCTCGTCGTCGGTGAAGCGTGCTGCTACCCGCTGTCCGATCTTGTACCTTCCGAACCACTCCACGCCCCTCCATTCTAGCCTATACGGCTGTAATATAGCCTGTGCCCGCTTCTGAACAAATTCTTGGGTGGCTTGCTGCCCACTATCTGCCTCGGTCGTCCCAGGTCGAAGTTCGATATAGAGTCGGGTAAGACCTCTTTCGCGGGGGATCATAAGCACTGAACCGAGCGTATCATGCTGGATGACCACCTTGCTCCAGATATCCGGGAAATCGGTGTCCAGAATACCGTCTAGTACGCCCCAAAGAGCATCGGTTGAGGAGCCCACTGGGGTGGCACCCGGTATGCACTTGCGAACTCTAGAATGCGCACCATCGCATCCAACTATGTATCTTGTGTTGTAGGTCTTTTTGACGTTCACATCTTGTTGACAGTTGACAGTCAGAGGACGGATAGACATGGGCGTGTAGTTGAAGTCGACGAAAGCCGTGTTCCTGGCAACTACAACACCCCTTTCTCTGAGATCGTCCTCAAAAACAGCCTCTACCATGCCCTGATGTACCAGCAATATGTAAGGGTCGAGAAGGTCAACTATCGGCGGGTAGTGGATCTCGCGGCCAGTGCGGTACAACGACTTGTCGGATGTTGACTTCCAAAAGGCAATGTCATAAATCTTCACTCCTTTGCGGAGAAGGGGCTCAGCAAGGCGCATCTGCCGTAGGGTCTCGATTGTCTTTGGTTGGACTCCGTCGGCACGGCCGGTCGATGTACGGTCGGGCCGGTCGTCAATGATGCGCGTCTTGATGCCATAACGCACTAGATTGTCGCTGTCTTGGTCAGATAATATTTCCTGACGCATACAGTGATACTCACGCAAGCATCAGACCGGCCGGCCCTGCGCCAACCACCATGACGTCGCTCATGAAGCTGGAGTAGTCTTCCTCTCTTGTGTAGGAGATCTGTGAGGCTGCCTCCAAACTGCTACCCGATGAACGGGAGTCCGTCGTGTCTGGCATTGTGAGACCTGGTGCCATCTTCTTGCTGGCCGACGAGGGCGGGGAGTTCGATGAGCGCTTCATGAGCGTCCATAATGACGGAGGCATGCTATGTAGTCCAGCGTCTGGTGTAGGGAACGGCCGCTAGAGCAAAGATGGGGGCGCGGAAACAAGAGAAGGATGGATGGATGGGGCAAACGTTCGATTCTCTGTCGAACATCTGCCCATATTCAACCCCATTTGAATGCTGCTATAGCGCCGTAGAAAGCGCGTCACCGCGCTGCTGGTTGCGAAAATTGTTTTCCGCCATGGGGTGATGCGACGCATGAACCCTGGCGTGAACGCGTTCAGTCCGCCGGCTGGTGGTGCGGCCCTGGCACCCCTGCGCTCTGTGCCCGTCCCCCACCTTTCTACTCGCGTGGCGCATACAACACCACCATGGCCTTTGAGGGGAGAGCGTCGGAACCCGATAAGACCCAACGTGCACGGTGGTCGGGATTCATGCCCGCGCCGATGCTATCAATGCCGTTAATGTCTACCGTCCCAGCTGCGTGCTCCGTCTGACACTCATCTCTTCTTATAGTTGACCAAATTACCACAATCACCAATATGGCCGCTGGTGATACCCCTCCGTGGCTGCAGATAGCCATCAAAAAGCAACAATTACGCGATGAAGCCATTCAAAGGTTTGCGGGCGCTGAAACGGCCCCATCCGAAGTACAACCGCGAGCCCACACGGACGGTACGCAAGTTGACGACTACAGCCGATCACCAATATCGAACACGACTTTCGCAACCCAACGACGGCCATTGATGATGTCGAATTGGTTTCAAAGGCCATTGTTTCTCGTGCTGTGACGGCATCACAGCTGCTGGACGCCTACATCAACCGGTGAGGTCCGCGGTACCATCAGTTGTCGAACCATTCTCACGCCACCTTTTTCGCAGCGCCATACACGCTCACAGACGAGTACGGCCCGCCCCCTGGACAAGCTTCGAGCCCAAGGTCTCGCTAACAGTTCTAGACGAATTGGCACGTGCCCAAACGCTAGCCCTACCCGCGCTTCGCTGACTGACGTAGCCTCACCGAGATACTCTTCGAGGATGCGGTCAAACAAGCCAAGAAGCTGGATGATTTCTTCCAGGAGAATGGCCGAACTGTGGGGCCTCTCCATGGTGTGCCAATGACTTTCAAAGACCAGTTTGATGTTCAGGGATATGACAGCACTTTAGGCTATGTCGGGCGTGCTTTCAACCCGGCACGGCAAGACTGTGTTCTGGTTGCGATGCTGAAGAGCATGGGCGCGGTCATCGTCGCGAAGTCCAACCTACCACAGAGCATCATGGTATGTTGTACAACTGGCTCTCGTAGATGCTGCACCCAGACGAAAATGCATGCCTGACGCATACCAGTGGTGCGAAACCGATAATCCCTTGTGGGGTCTCACCGTCCACCCCAAGAATCCCGACTTTACCCCTGGGGGCTCCACTGGTGGGGAGGCCACGCTTTTGTCCCTGCAAGGTACGGTGGTTGGCTGGGGCACCGACATTGGCGGCAGCGTGCGGATTCCGTCCCACATGAACGGATTGTATGCGTTAAAGCCGAGCAGTACTCGGCTACCCTACCAGGGCGTCTCTGTCTCGACGGAAGGTCAAGAGCACGTCCCTTCCGTCATAGGGCCGATGACCCGAAACGCGGACTCTCTGGTCGCGGTCACAAAGGCTGTGATCGACGCGAGTCCCTGGGATCTAGATCCGAAATGCTGCCCAGTTCCTTGGCGATCTGAACTACATGAAGATGCGGTATCAAGACCCTTGGTAATCGCGGTAATGCGAGATGATGGTGTAGTCAGATGCCATCCACCTGTCGCACGCGTATTGGACGACGTAGCTGGGCAACTACAAAGGGCCGGACATGAGATTGTACCATGGTCACCCGGCAGTCTACATGAGGAGTGCATCGAAATCATGGTAAGCTGATCGACAAATACTACCTGTGTTGAGCTTGACGATGAGTCAGGATCAGTATTACACGGCGGATGGCGGTGAAGATATTCGGCGCGACGTTGAAGCAGCCGGTGAGCCGTTTATTCCGCATGTCGAAGCTCTTGTCAACAAAGGCAAACCGATCTCCGTCTATGATTACTGGCAGCTCAACAAGAAGAAGTTGGAGCTGCAGAAGCGCTATCTTGACCTCTGGAACTCAACAAGATCCGGGAAGAATGGCGAGCCAATCGACATCCTACTTACGCCTGTGATGCCTCATTCTGCTGTGCCTCACCGGAAGTGTAGGTGGGTTGGATATACAAAGAT
Source organism: Stemphylium beticola (assembly GCA_029100535.1). Lineage (NCBI taxonomy): Eukaryota > Fungi > Ascomycota > Dothideomycetes > Pleosporales > Pleosporaceae > Stemphylium > Stemphylium beticola. Next base: position 35,132 of record JARBXR010000053.1, on the reverse strand, counting down.
CTTCAACTTTGTAGACTATCCGGCCGTAGTGTTGCCTGGAGGTCAAGTTTCGAAAGAGCTCGACGCCGAAGCTGCGAAGCTGATGGGCACATACCAGCCCCGAAACGCACTCGATGAATGGAACTGGAGCACGTTCAATTTGGATGCAATGAATGGAATGCCGATAGGGGTACAGATTGTAGCGCGCCGGTTGCAGGAGGAAAAGGTACTCGGTGCTGCCAAAGCTATCGATAAAGTATTGAAGAGAGTGTGAGAGTGCTATTCGCACAGATGTTTGCAATCATCAATCTTGTTGTTTTCGACGATGTGAGGAAATTGTGCACGTGTATTTGCCCGACGTAGATCACAAATTACCGCTGGTGATGTCATCGCAATCCTACAGCACAGAAGCTAGTCCACGTGCGCACGCGAGCACGCGACGATAACGGTCGTCGGCAAGCACAATCCAATGGCGTCGCCCCCACCTTCCACTCCAGCAATCAGCTCCACTCGGAAAGAGACCCTATGTTGCCAACTTGACAGCTCCGTGGATAAGCGGGGTAGCTACACAAGCTATCATGAGCTGTACGACTGCTTTATCGCGCCCTTTCAGACGTCGCATCGAGTTCTCGTCGCGGGAATTTGCATTGCCTATTCGAGTCACATCCATTGTCATCGCTGAGGAGTAAGCATCATGGGCAAGAAGAAGGTTCTTGTTAGCTATGGCGTCGACATCGATGTGAGACCTCAAAGTACATGTTGGTGTTGAGATGGCTAATAGGATTCCATAGGCTGTTGCTGGTTGGCTTGGGTCGTATGGCGGAGAGGACTCTACAAGCGATATAAGTAGAGGTAAGAAGATCAGTCGAAGTCGACATCGATATTCCGGCTCTTACTGACTTTCTGTAGGTCTCTGGGCTGGAACAATAGGTACGCAGCGTCTATTGAAGCTGTTCGACAAGTACAAGATCAAAGCGACGTGGTTTATCGTAAGCCTCATACCACCCAGCGCATACACAGGTACTTGATTCTCATCTTCGCAGCCCGGACACTCTCTCGAGACGTTCCCCGAAGACTGTGCCGCTGTTCGAGATGCAGGGCATGAGATTGGGCTCCATGGCTACTCCCACGAAAACCCCGCGGATATGACATTCGAACAACAACGCGACGTCCTCGACAAGACCTACAAGCAGCTCACTGCCTTTTGCAACGGCAAGCCCCCGCGCGGCTCCGTAGCTCCGTGGTGGGAGACCTCCAAGGAAGGCACTGAACTCCTCCTCTCCTACGGTATCGAGTACGACCACTCCATGTCGCACGAAGACCATCGCTGCTATTGGCTGCGCACCGGCGATGAATGGACAAAGATCGACTATACCAAGAAAGCTGAGGAGTGGATGAAGCCACTGACCAAGGGCAAGGACACTGGTTTGGTCGAGATTCCAGGTAGTTGGTATATCGACGACTTGCCGCCAATGATGTTCATAAAGAAGAGCGCGAACAGCCACGGTTGGGTAAACCCGCGGGATGTAGAGCAGATTTGGATGGACCACTTCGACTATTTTTACAGGGAGTATGACGAGTTTGTTTTCCCGATGACGATTCACCCCGATGTATCCGGCAGACCACACGTTTTGCTTATGCATGAGAGGTACGTTGAGCATAGCTGGCGACTACAATGCATTCATCGCTAATAAATGTTTTAGGATTATCGAATACATTAACAAGCACGAGGGCGTCGAGTGGGTCACGATGGAACAGATGGCAGATGACTTTAAGAAAAACAATAAAGTACCAGAGGGTGCAATGATGCCAGCACCGCGAGGCGAGATTCTGAAACGGCAGAAGGAAGGTAAGGCATACTCTTTGGTAGAATACGATGGACCCATGCCGCAATAGTAGTACTTTTTCATATGTAGAGAAGATGGCATGGTATCAAGTTTACTTCAATGCTCTGTAAACCATCGTGAATCTGGAGGAACACGGTATCCTATCTATTTGGTGAATTTGCATGAGACGGTTCGACACCTCTAGCAGCCTGACATGGACCTTTCGTGTAAACGTCGAGTAGCATCGCATGTATTCTCCAGGCAATGATCTCTCCATGCTCCCTGACCCAACACATCTCAATCGGAACCTCGGAACCCCATCGGAACAGCGCCGCGGAACCCTGAAGCTATGACCACCCTCCTGTTCATCTGCATCTACCCCTCACACCCTCTCACTCTCTCCACCTATCCTACACATCCACCCCCACCCTTGCGGTTTCGCAATAAACAGCCTTCCGTACACGCGTCCCCGATCTCCGCATCCGCCAATCGAGCCGTATTTCCCCCATTCTGGGCACGACGTGCGTAGTTGCGGTCGAGATGCGAGGCTAGATAAGCGTCAACTTTATGCGTGTGGTGCTGCGCATGCTTGTTGAGCTAGCTGGAGCTGTCACGCGTGGTCATGGCGATAGGGTGTGTGGGTGAGGGACGGCGGGAAATGGTGACGGGTTAGTATTGGTTGCATGTCGTTGGGGATGTTTATACATTCGACGGATACGTATTACTATTAATTCCAAGGTATCATTGATGCTCTTTTGCTGTTGCCGGAGAAGTTGAATTCGGTTGTGACATCATGGCTCCCGGCAAACCTCAGGTTATTGAGAAACAGTATAGGGATGAGGGAAGTAAGCTTGATGTAAGTCCTTCATATGTTCAGTCTTGAAGTCTTCAACTAACCTGCCCAGGTCATTATAGTTGGGGCTGGCCTCGGAGGCCTCGGAGCAGCCATATCGATCCTACTAGCCGGTCACAACGTCCACATCCTCGAATCCACGCCTGAGATTGGCGAAATCGGCGCCGGCATCCAATGTCTACCCAACTCCTCGCGCGTCCTCATATCTTGGGGTCTAGAAGACTACCTCTCGAAACATGCTACATCACCGCGGTTATGCAATATGATCGGCTGGAAAGGCAACAAGATTAGCGAAATGGACTTTCATGAGTATGAGAAGGAATGCGGCACACCGTTCTGGGATTTCCATCGCGCGAATTTACATATGGGTCTTCTGGAGAGAGCTGTCGAGCTCGGTGCCAAGCTGACTACAAAGGCTAGGGTTGTGGATGTGGAATATGAGGATACACGGTATGCTACACGAGCAATCGCTGTATGTCAGGACGGCACTAGACACAGCGCTGATCTAGTTGTTGGGGCGGACGGCATCAACTCAAAATGTCGGGAGATCCTCCTAGGCCATGAAGATCCACCACTTCTCACTGGCGACCTTGCATACCGACTTTTACTCAACACCGAAGATATGATAAAGGATCCCGAGTTAAGAGGCTTTGTAGAAGACCCACAAGTCAACTACTGGATAGGGCCAGACGCACATGCCGTCAACTACGTCCTCCGCGGCGGAAAGCTTTTCAACATGGTGCTCCTGGTACCAGACGATATGCCTGCTGGCGCAAATACCCTCGCTGGCAACGTCGAGGAGATGCGCGCTCTATATAAAGACTGGGACCCACGGATACCAAAGCTCCTCGCTCTTTGCCAGTCTGTCGCAAAATGGCGCCTGATGATCAGACCCGGTCTCGATCCCACATGGTCACACGTATCAGGATCATACACCATCCTCGGCGATGCCGCACACGCCACCCTCCCCTATCTCGCCTCAGGTGCCGGCATGTCTCTAGAAGACGGTCACGTCCTTGGCCTCTGCCTCGGTAGGATAAAAAACAAGTCGACAACCGAGAAGAAGCGCGCCCTGGCCGTCTACGAGCGCTGCCGTCGCGAACGGACCGAACGTGTTGTTTCGCGCGGCAATCGCCAACAATACCTCTACCATGTCCATGATGGCCCTGTACAGCAGGATCGCGACCAAATGCTTCGCGCGTTTGGCGAGTTCAACGGTAAGGGTAGGATTAGTGAGGAACAGTATGAAGAGAAGGGGTTGAAGGTGGGAGATGATCCGTTGGCGTGGAGATGGGGTGGTGTGGGTAGTTGGCTTATTACGTATGTCTGTGAGGAAGATGTTGAGAAGAGGTGGAGGGAGATGGAGGTGGAGAGTAGGGTGGTGGCTGGTGAGGAGAGTGTTAGAGCGGTGTTGTAGGGTGCTGGGTTCGGGGTGTGGCGCATACATGGAGTTTGAATCTTCTATGAAAATTTATTCGATACAGTTTTGATAAATGACTGTTTCTGCATGCTGGGAGCTTTCGTGGTGCGATCGCAATTACCTACGTCCTTGTAGCAACTACTCATCACGAGCAAGAACAAGACGAGCAAGAACAAGAAAGCTCAAACAACAGTCTGTATCCGTCCAGCGTTGCAAGTTCGTAGCCGCAAACTTCCAGGCTCGGAGTTTGTCGCGGCTTCCTCTCGCCTAGTCGTACCTGCTGCACTAATGCTACCACTGCGTCTATTCCAACCCGAACTGATGTTAAGATGAGCATGCAAGCCGCACCTGCTGGGCTTTCAATGACCCCGCCGTACCGTAGATGAGCGTCAGGTTGTAGTTATCACATCTACTGCATTACCACAAGAACCACACGATTACTTCGCCTCCCTCCTTATTGGGATCGTAGCCACCAGAAACGGCTGGTCTGTAATTGGGCTAGCGCGGGGCTGCCTGCCTGACTACCTAGGGCACTATGCCTTTCTCCCCTCCAGCCTCACACATGCCGTTCCCTCTGAACCATCGCATCGCTATCAACACTGCTCGTGGACTAGATTGATATCCAGATGAGAGTTGGGGGCGTTTATCTACCGCCTGAGGCTGCTGTCATGTATGCACTTAGCCACAGCCCCGTCCACGTGCATGAGCTGGCACGGGATTGAGATTCAGCCTTCAGCCTTCTGCCTTCAGCCTTTTGCCAACGCTGCCTGGTCCATCTCGACACACGACTTCGACTGCCATACCGAAGGGACCGCAGCTCACCACCCCCTCTTGTAGTTGTCCAGCGGTGTTTGGCCACTTTCGCCCACGCCAAATCCTGCTTGGATACGGTTGAGCGTTCAGCCTTGTGAGGGACCAGGCAGGCCATCATCCAATGGACCGTTGTCCAACTCGCTCCTCGGCACCCCGAATTTCCTAAATATCATGCGCCTGTTACATGCAACGACGCTGGAGTTCGGGGTCTTTCATGATGATCAGATCCCACCTTACCTCATCCTTTCTCACACCTGGGGAAATGAAGAGGTCAATTATCAAGAGATGTGCTTCTTGCAGCAATATCGTGGCTTGCCCGACACCCTAAAGAATAACGTGTTTTTCGTTACTACGTTGATGGCGGCTGTGGGACTGGATGTTTCATCCGCAGAGAGCAAGCCCATAGAGAATCGTTCGGGGTTTACGAAGATTATCAAGTCAGCTGAGCTTTCAAGAAGAATGGAGCTTGATTACTTCTGGATCGACACTTGCTGCATCGACAAAAGCAGTAGCGCCGAGTTGCAGGAGGCGATCAACTCCATGTATCGTTGGTATAAACTTTCAGATCTTTGCATTGTCTATTTGGAAGATTTTCAATGCCTAGACTATCCAATTTCATTCGAAGAAAGCTGCAGATTGTTCTGTCGGGGTCTAGCGGCGTCTAGATGGCTTTCGAGGGGCTGGACATTGCAGGAGCTCATTGCGCCATTCTCCATCAACTTTTACGACATGTCATGGCATTTCATTGGGCAAAAATTAAGGTTTATCCAGGAGATTGCCCATGCCACGGGTATTCCAGAAAATGTTCTCAAAAGCTGCGATCCCACCAAAGCTTCAGTTGCACAAAAGATGTCTTGGGCAGCTAGTAGAAGCACCACACGGACTGAAGACGCAGCATATAGCTTGATGGGTCTTTTCGAAATTCACATGCCCCTGCTCTATGGAGAGGGAAAGAATGCATTCAGGAGACTTCAGGAAGAAATAATAAGGACTACTCCTGATGATTCAATCTTCGCTTGGGAACCATCTGAGGAGTCGCATCCCTTATACAGTGGTCTTTTGGCGAGTTCGCCGAAGGAATTCTCACGATCTGTGCAAGTCAACAAAGGTCGTGGTGTCTTTGCTGTGTCTAACCTGGGCTTGCGAATGGAGGCAGGCATAGCCCATGCAACACCAATGCAGATGGGGCCTTTTCGAGACAAACTTTTGTACGTCTGCGTTCTGGGCGCAACCTGGAAAGAGGATAGGAAAAAGTTCGCCTTGCTGGTACAGAAACTCGCGCCATCAACATACACCAGATTACCAACACTAATACGCTACGAACTTGACCAGCGTCTCCGAACTGAGACTATGTACTTTGAACATACGCCAAACATACCATACCATTTCGCGAACCTTGCAGTAGACCGGTTCCATCTATTGTATATGCATTCTGGCCAGGACGTCCCGGACTCGCGTTTTGTCAGCAGTGTGCGACCAGACAGTCTATGGGACCAGTGTCATCAGACAATACTAGTTCCAGATAACACCTCATCTCATCATCATGAAGCTTTCTTGGATAATCTGCCCACTTGGGACGGGAGCACTGGACGTTGTTTCTTTTGCGTAGTTGTATTGGATGTACAGCCCTTCCGGTCTCGTCAGATCTTGCTACGGTATAGTGTTGTGACACGAGAAGTGTGGTGTACAATATTACCGGATCGAAGCACATCCAATGGCTGCCTTGATCTTAATGCACCACATGAACAATGGCGTAATGCATTACTAAAGCTCAACAAGACACTACCCAAACGAGACCACGACCGAGATGGCTTGCTCACAGTTTCATTTTGTTCCGGCTTACATCACCACATGGTTACGATTGAGATCGGATAGACTATAGAAGAAAATAACATCGTTTTCTACTAGTTGTATGGTGTGCATGCTGATTCTAACGTAGAGCAACGATCGTTAATCATGGAGGTGCTATTAGTAAGGACAATTTTTAATAATATGCGGTAAGAATTATGTTAGCTAATTGCTGGATAGAACGGCGACTAGTTAGGTGTAATTTATCCATTTAATATTAAAGCCGTGGTTTCGATAGTCATTCATTGATTAAATATATCTAGTCCTTTTCCAGTCCGTATCTCCTTGTCGCCGAGAAGAACGTTCGCGTATCTCGAGTCGAGAGAGTGGTATCGAGCTATGTTCGGTAGGGTGGCCGCGTCGATACGGTCCTCGATGGCCGAAACGCGGCCCGCAAGCTGCTGCAGCAGTTGATGGATGTTGCAAACAGCCGACATCGCATTGTTGAGCGTGTTGTCCGTAGCCGACTGACGACCTTCGACATTGGTGAGAGTCGTCTGCAGGTCGGAGATCTTGGTAAGATCTTCCGCGGGCAGAGTTGTCAAGCCAGTAATCTGAATGGTTTTGTTCGCTGTGGCAATAGGACGATAGGTCATAGGTCTATGCATAAGCTAAGGCTAGATAATAAGTACAGGGGCTCCACCGGGGCATATATGCCTGCCAAGGCTCATCATGTGACATCCGCTGATTCCGTTGATTGTCAATTTTTCATCTGCCGTGAGGCGGCAATGACGCTCGGTGCGACTGTTAAATTTGCATCTATTCCCGGTTTCTTTTTCGACCTCTACATCTGTGTATGTGCCCCAAGCAGCCTAGCGCTCATTCTTCTGGATTCCAAGGTTGTCTAAAACGCAAGTTTCTACAGGGGAATGGCGCTGCGCGTCCCGGAAATCGTGCTGTTTGAGATCGACGCCAAAGACTATTTTATGCACGAATCAATTTTACGGTTGCCAACGAGCTAACCCGCGATGCTTAAGGCACGGTCTCATCTCGCATTTCGATGGCATCGACGTATGCATTGAAGAGAAATCTTCAAATTCGGTACGCATGCCAAGCGACTTGGCTGCTGAGTGAGATCTCAATTAGGGAACGAAGAAGTAAAGTGAGAAGGAAGCAGTAATCGTGTCCTTCTCCCAGAAATGCAGGATTCCGAGATCTAAGTCGGTCGAACTTCTTCTTCTGGAAAGAAGCGCCAAGTCATAGTGAGGGTTGCGCACACTTACCCGAAAAAGGGCTCTCCGAAGCAGTTCGTGCGCAAGCGAATTAATCTATCCGGCTATATCGATCAACCCACTTCCTACCTGGTTATTGAAAATACATGATGTATACGCCACGATGCATCGTCATTGGCCTTTGGGGCGCCATTGCATGCGTGAATAGTACGCAATGCGCATGCGTATCTATTGGTTAGATTGGTATTCATCTAAATAACGTGGCAATACGGACGCACGGGAAGAGCCAGTACCCGCTGCCAGGTACAACATATGCTTGCCCCGCTCGCCGCACCGAAAATTCCAAGAGTTGGGAACAGGACAGCTCAGAACCCTACGCAAGTTGGCATTTGCTTCGCCGATATTGCTGTTTGAACATTCCCTCGGAAATGTCGATCCTCCTTCCTCTCTATATCTATCCCAGCGCCGGCGCTTGGGATCCACTCTACGCAGCGTACGTAACCCTATCCCGAGTGATCAAGTCGCAAACTGAAGCCTGCCCAGAGCAAAAGCTCACCGCGATGTAACCTTCACCGTGGTGCTGAACCCCTGCTCCGGCCCCTGTGTGGGCTCCCTGCCGGACGCCGTCTACCTCACTGAGGTCCCCAAACTACATCAGTTTCCAAACATTCGCACCCTGGGTTATGTCGCAACGCACTACACGGAGAAATCCATCCAAGACGTGCTGGAAGAAATCAACATCTACTCCACCTGGCCCACCGCGACAAAAACCACAGGCATGCGCGTCGAAGGCATCTTCCTCGACGAAACACCCACAACCTTTTCCCAAGAAACATACACGTACCTCGAGCTAGCCAAGAACGGCATCAAGAACAGCAGCACAACGTTCAAAGAGGGCTTCATAGCGCACAACCCAGGTCTCATACCGCCATCTAACCTCCTCTCCCCTTCTTTCCTGCAGGACTCGTATTTCAACCTCACAGACCTGACTGTTGTCTTTGAAGAGACGTTTGACAAGTACCTGGACAAAGACAACATGACGCCGCTCGCTGAGCACCCGCTGTTGCGCAAGAAGCTCGGTGTGATTCTGCATTCGGTGCCGCGGTTGAATGCGGATGTGCTCAGGTACGTTGTGGGCAAGGTGGAGGAGGCGGCTGATTGGGTGTTCCTGACGAGCGGTACCGATGCGGATGGGTATCATGGGTTCAGTGAGGTTTGGGAGGGTTTGGTGGGCAGTGTGGGGTTGGGGAAGGGGTGGGGGACGGGGTGGAGGCAGTGAGTTTGGGGAAGTGGCAGGGAAGAGGGAAGGCATATGTATACAGTGGCGTTCCTGGTTTCACTCTTCATACTAGGGGTTTTGCGTATACAGTTGGACTTTGTCTTCTTTTTTGGTCTTAGAAAATGGTGGATAGTACATGACAGACGCTTCAATCTTGTCTTGAATCTCCAGTAGTGGTGGCTATGTAGAAAAAGATAAGCCCCTTGGATGTGCGCAAGCGGAAACTCGAAACTCAAATACATACACATGTAGTTGTGCGGGCACGTCATGTGTCGCACGGTTAGGTGCGGGTATTGTGCATAGAACAACTAGGAGAGAGTGTATGTGTTGTATTGTTTTGTAGCCTCCTAGCTAAGCTTATATAAAGGTCATCGCACGGCGTTATTAGTAACAAGATTTCCGACAGCGATTGGCCTGCGACATCATGTGACGGTCGCTGTCTATGGCAGGTGTTGCAACTATGACGACATCCTTGGACGGTGCTGAGCGCTTTCATCAGTCACACATCAAGCGTTATCGCATCTAGTTCTGTTTTCAGGTCTGGAAGGATAAATCGGCAGTGTTACGAAGCCGAATTTAGTTGTCGCTATATTTTCCACCAGTAGATAACCAGTCTGGAAATATGCTTTTCATGCATAAAAGAAAGTAGAAAGAAACAATAAAAATGTATACAAGAAAGCAGCCTCCTCCTTCTTCATCTCAATCTCCATCCCCAACTTATACGCAGTCGGTCTTTCCCTCGATGAACTTTCCATCGCTCGAGCTCTCACACCCACAATTGCCATTCTTCGGGCTCCGAATGCATCCCATGCCCTCACCCTCATCCTCGCCCTCAACACCAGCGGCGTCCCAGAAGAAAGTCCAGGTATCCTTCGCTTCCTTCATCTTGCTGCCGGGCTCGCACGTGTACGCCTCGCATGTGCCGTAGGGAGCGCCATGGGCACTGTCGTACTGGTGGTCCGTGGTGAAGACGGCGAACGTCTGCTTGCCGCCGACGCGGGTGTTGTGGCTGCACTCTGCGGCTTGGATTGCTTTGCTTGTTTTGGCAGCTGTGGGGGATGTTAGGTGAGATTTTGGGAAGGAAGGGGTTGGTGGGAGAAAGGAAGCAACGTACGAGAGCACTGCGGCGAGGCTGGGATCGTGTTGTTGGAGTGCGAAGTGGCAGGGTCGAGGGTGGCGGTGATGGTAGTTGCGAGCGCGAAGAGCGTCACGATGGTAGACTTGGCGTACATATTGATCGACGTTTGGGTTGTTGCTTGTGGTGAATGAATTGAAACGGTGGTTAAAAAGTTGGATACTGATTCGATTGCCTTCGCCGATCTCGTCTTTATACCACCCGGGTGCGAGTTGCTGCCGCGCGCACATTTCCTTCTCCCCCCGTTCCACAATCCACTCTACTCCACACATCTTCATTCGCAGGACTGCTCAGGATCCACACCAACGCGTACGCAGATCTCGGAAATTTGGTGTTTGGAAACGGTGAAACGGTGCTAGGCAGGGGCTGGCGTGGACGAGTGGGGCGAAAAGCCAACATCAATTTCATCTATAGTATGAGACCGCCTCACGGAGAAATTTCGTGTCGTCGGCTATCCTTGCGAACATGGGTTTCTACCGCTTCCACGGAATTTGGGATGGAGCCAAGGTCATCTTAGGGCATGGTCTAGAAGCTTGTGTGGTGTAGACAGCGGCCCGAGCCTCCTAGTCCGCGTGTGTCGGTCTTGTCGAGGATGTGGCCGTGCTCGACATACCTTCCATCCCTGAATTGTGCAGCGCGGTGCAGCATATATGCTGTGGGCGCTACAACTTTGGCTTGACGATTACATCGACCTTTTTCGTGGTGTTGTGTGCGATTGCGGGTGGTATGTAGCCGTCCTCGCAACCTGAACTGTAGCCAGAATCGTCCGTGGCATCGCTTTGTGATGCGTTATCTTGGGGGCCTTCAGAACACTCAAGCTCATCATCTCCGGTATCCTATGAGGCACCCGGAAAGTCCTCAGCACTCTCACTCGTTCCATCCACCCCGTCCTCCCCGTTCTCCTCTGATCCAGCACTCTAGAGGTCTTCATCACCCTCAGTAGGGGAGGCCCAGGATTGTCCTGGGTCACTACTATCTCACTCCTCTCCTTCCTCCACCTTCTCCCACCTCCCACATGTCCACGGGTTCTCCAACTCCGCCTTGGCTTGTGCCATTCTGGCTTCCGCGTCAACATTTTCTTGGTCCACCCTCTTCCGCCAGCGCTTGTGCGCAGCCACCAGCTCTTCCTGAACAGCCTTCGAATCTCTTGTGTATTTGGGCTGGCCCTCCCCGACCTGCCGTGCTTTGACAGCAGATTCAGGGGCCCAAGCTGTCTCATCCTCAAGAGCTTCCTTGAGCTTCTTGAGTAGACTTGACAGACTTGGGAAGAAGTCTGTATACTCCTGAAGAAGCTTTTTGAACTTCTCATCCTCCTCTTTGTCAGTGGTGAGGTGAACGTCCACCCACTTAATTACCTGGTCCCTGCGGCTAGCGCCTTAGCCTTCGTATGTACTCTCTCTCCTATAGCCTAATACTACATGATTCTCCCTAACCTTGACGCTTGACACTCTTCAAGCGTGGTGGTGCGCTTACCAAACTTGTGCGAAAACCAGTTCCTCATCTAGTAGAAGGGCCGGTCTGAATTCATAGCCCTGGCAAAAGCATTTCACAGTGACCCTTTGTTCGGGCTCACTAGCCATTTGGTGCGAGATTCCCACTCGATGGACTTCCATTCTTCACAGAAGCCCACGTGAAGAGACTGTATCTTGCTCTTCACATTGGTTATCTCTTCATCTAGGGGTTCTGGACGTCGAGCGGCACGGATGGCCCAGGTGCTTGGCTCGCGAGGTCACACTTGTTATCGCTCTCGAGTGCGTAGATGCTGGCGTTGTAGAGGGTTTGGAGGAATTCGACGTAGTGTTGTGCTGTATGCTTTTGAAGAACTATACCGGAGATGGTATTGGACTCCATTATGATGGTGATGTGATGATAGTGGTGTGAGAAGCGATGTGTGATGGATGTATGTTGGTTATTGGTGCTGGAACTCTGTTGGTGATGTGTGGGACTAGAGTTCTGGAGATGAAGAAGAGATGAGAAATCTGCTCTTTATACTGACTGGCAATTTCATCCTATGGTTTAGTGGGAGCTCTACCAGCTTTTCGATTTAATAATCAAATGCAAAAACTTTGATGTGCAACTATGATCACTACTTTGCATTTTTCGATAATCAGACATGCGATACAGTATATGGTGTTAGTTTCTGATTGCTTAGTGTGGACTCAACAGCTCTGTGCATAAACGGCACGATGCTACTTGGCAGTGTAAAAGCAAGGCCGAGGATGATTGCGACACGTATCCAGTTGGGTCACAGTGCCCAGCATGCATATCTACACTTCAGATGATTAGTACAATATGAGGCGTTTATGCGGTATAGCGAGATGACAGCCAAAGTAAGACCGCATGATGCATTCCGCGTTGTGAAGTGCTCGACTCGCAGGGGATTGGGGCAAAGGCGACAGGGCGACAATTCGGCTCAAGCAGGATCGTCGAACACCTCGAAAACGATGCATAGCTTGGTGTCGTTGGCGGATGTGATGGGGTGTGATGGAATCGGCTTTGGAAAGACTGCGCGAGAGTTCCGAAGACGGCGTGGGGGCTAGGTGGGGAGCGGCTTCATTGGCCCGTTAGGCGAGTGGCTGAAGATGTGGCTTGCCTTCGCCCATGATACTGAAATAGTGCGCGATGATACATCACGGATACTTTTAGTTCACGTAGCATGATTTTTAAAATCGCAAGGCGCAGTCTCATGCTCAAGTATCTTCTTTGACTGCATGGCTGCATCAGGTAGGGCGTTTCAGGTACAATCAGGAGGCGTAGACATGAAGGAGCGCCCTTGCTATGCGATGCTTTGTTTGCGTACGCCAACCGGCTGGCCGCACGTTGAGACCATGGTTTGCTGCAAATATGCTAACGAGGCTTGGAAGATAGCCGTCCTCGCGCGCCCATAAATGTTCATTCTCGTCCTATCGACACTACCTGCTGGTCAGAACTTCCAACATCTAGCGTTGCATTATGTTCTTGGGAATCCAACGACGTGTCGATGACTGCCCGGCAGGAGGTGTATTCTACATGTGCAATGGCTTCCGAGGCTGCTGCACAATAGACCCTTGTATGCCGGGTGGTACCTGTCCGGCCGACAAGGACCTCACTCCAGGTCAATGTGAGTTCCATGTACCATCTACTCAACCATATTGACTGACATCGGCTAGTCTCAAATGGCACCTCAGAAACTTCCGCCAGTCCCTCGAGGACTGCAGCTTCGCCAACATCTACGGCTACTCCGTCCAGCACAATGATAACGACTACCAAACCCGACTCTCCATCCACTCCAAGACCAACCTTGGATGCAGACTTTTCTTTTTCTCTTGCAGAACCCCCATATGAGACTATAATAGAAACCGGGCCCAGTACGGCAGTCCCTACCGGGGGCGCATCAGGACCTACAAGCGGCACGCACTCGGCACCCGCAGCAGGAATCGTCGGTGCAGTATTAGGTAGCGTGATCCTTTGTGTTATCATGTTATCCGTCTTCTTCTGCAATCGATGGAATCAAAAGACAAAAATTTATAAGGCACCATCGTATCCTTCCCCTTTATTTGGTAGTGATATGACACCGCAGCTGTCAAGTAAGTGGTTTGAACCTCCTTTGTACACTACAGAGCCAATCTGATCCTTCATGTAGGCAAGTCGTCTTCACAGTTTCAGCAAAAAGTAGCTGCGCTATATAGAGCTGATTCGATTGACGAGCCTTCGCAGTTGAATAGTCGGGAGATTGCACAACAGTATCAGCGTAATGGGTCGATAGGACGATTTGCTGAACTTCCTGCCGAGCCATTAACATGGCCGGGCCATACTCCGAATAGCTAGAGAGGGTGAAGTTGGAAAATGATTGTGATGAGCGTCAACTCGGCCAAGGCGAGTCGGAAACCACAATGGCGGTAGGCAGGCTATTGACAGCGGAACAATGTAAATTTTCTAGCGGCATCTGATGAAATTTAGAACAGTAAAACAATGACGATGGATGAATTCGAGTAAGCCTTGTATCCAGCCCGGTCACATGACAACTTCCAGGACCCTCGAGCGGGACCCGCGTAGCCACGAGGGACGCCGCAATCAAGCCATCGCAGGGTAGTATTTCGCAGAGACGTCTTATATTGAGTATAAAAAGTAATCTAGATGAGACAAGCTTTTCGGGGGTTTTGTTAGTCGTCCGCGGGTTCGACGAGATATTGTCGCGAGCCCCGCTGACGTCACGGTTGGGCAGCCACCAGGGCAAGCCTCCTCGCGCATCACTCGCGCAGACCTAAACTTGCGCCAACTTTACCCATTTCATCCCCAACAGAGATTTGCCTCATTCTATACCGTTGGTATTGCCGCCATGTCGGAAGACGCATCATCATCTGCAGTACCTGCAGCGAAAGCAGCACCGCCTTCTATACCCCGCTATTTTCGAAACGATGCACCGCTCGCACGACGAGACCCTCACAAACAACTATTAGCGTCACTGGACCGGTTGATCACCGACTACCCTCCGCATCATATCCCGCCGGGCGGAGGCTTGTATTATGGGCCCATCTCGGTAGCTTTTCTCTTCTATGCGTTGCACAACATATACCCGGACATGACCCTGGACGAATATCCCTTGAATACATGGTCCGCTGCATATATAGAACAAGCGCAAGCACATATCAAGGACTTCCCACCACCATCCACGAAGAAATGCGGCATTTCCAACGACATCATGTCGCTTCTGGCACTCTACGCCATCACAGCAAAAGACCCAGAGACTGTCAAGGAGCTGTGCGACCATGCCGCAGTCATGCTTGAAGACGGCACCTGTAATGAATGGCTTTACGGCCGGGCGGGCTATCTGTACCTTCTTCGACTCGTGCGAGGGGCCTTTTCTCACAATAAGGAAATCACCGAGCTCATCGAGGACACGGCAGATGAGATTATCGGGAACATCATGGATAGTCCACGACCTTGGAAGTGGCACGGAAAAGCATATGTCGGTGCTGTCCATGGCGCTATCGGCATCATCACGCAAATCGTTCTCACTGACCCTTCATGGGCGCCGAAGCTTGAAGCTGAGCTGGGTGCTTTGCTCAGTTATCAGTACGAGAGCGGTAACTTCCCATCATCCCTGCCACCGGGACGCGATAAGCTTGTACAGGTCTGTCACGGGGCGCCAGGCGTCGTCACCTCACTTCTTTCAATCCGAAAATACTTCCCTGGACTTCATGATCGAATCGACAGGGTTGTGGCGAAGGCTAGAGAGTGCATCTGGGAAAGAGGTCTCCTCACCAAAGAGCCATGTATTTGCCACGGCATCACCGGGAATGCCCTTGCGCTGGATGGCAAACAATTTGAACACTTCTTGACCTACACTACCGGTCACGAGATCAAGTCTATGGCCAAGGACGGTATGCTGGAAAAGTCGGATGACCCGTCAGCCCTATGGTGCGGTGAAGCCGGACGTGCCTGGGCTTGGGCGGTCGCGGACAAAGAACTGGATAAGCGGCTCCTCGGTTACAACGATATCTAGGCTGGTGATACAGTGGCGCCGAATACCCAATCAGCGCACTCATGACTTCAATGATTGTATGAACAAGACGATCTACGGGCTATTGAAATAAACCGCGCATGTAAGCGCCACTTGACGAGCTGGTAGAGGGATACACAAATGGTTTAGCTACGGCTAGCCGCACTATGCACTTTTGCTAGTGTCTCTTTCTGGATACTTCGATATAAAAGCTCACTATTTCCGTCCTCTGCAACGTCTCACAGTGGTGAATACAACCAGGTTACCCCAAATTTCGATGATTGGTGCATCCGCATTACTGCAAGACCTATCGGCGCTGCATTAAGTCTGGCCTACACCACATGAACAGCAAACTATGTGGTAACAGTACAGCAGCGTCCAATTTCGTATACGTCCGCTCTTGTCGGTTGGAACCCATTGCCCACCCGCTACTCAAGCACGCAGCCGCCGCTACGGCACTGCAAAGCGCCTATCTGACCGCGCCTCGTGCTACACTGACCACAGCAGTCGGCGGATGTGACCGACCACAAACTTGCCACCCAACAGCCCGAGATTCATGAGATGATCTCTTAGAATGCTGGCATTTCCATCGAATGCTGACCATGCATGCAGCCTTGAAGATTCTGCCAGATTGACTGCGGTAGGATTTCTGTGTGTTACATGTTACGCGCGGCCGTGCAAATTTGTTCCGTGATAGGACCTGTGCGCTTTGAGTTAATGCATCACAGGATTAAGAGGATGAGCTCAGCAAATAGTATCTTTGTCGTTTCGACGCTACTCCTCGCCTATGCTTCTTTCATCGACGCCTCAACGCCTCAATCCCATCGTCTTGTTTTACTCTGTCTTTCTTTCAGCGCTTTTCCAAGTATGTTGACCATTACATCGTTCTGACGCCCAAGCCCCCATGCTGGAAACCTGCTAATGGTGAACTGTACCTTTAGCGTGTCCGCTGCATCTCAATCCAGCTCCACACTGTGTTTGTGGGAGTTGTAATAGCGCGAGGCCTCTTCACTAAGATTTCGCGCGGCTCCGAGCGAGGAGCATACGTGATAGAGTGAGTAAAATGGTCCTTGTAACATGCTCTTTAGCGCGAATCACCACAATGCTATACACGCCGCCAGCGCCACCACATCGACATTCTAGCGACACCTGACAGACACCAACCGCTGATGCTATGACTTGGCGCCTGAATAGGTGCATCTTCCTTGTTATGCCACCAAGTTCTATCTCCAACGTGTTTGTTCCACGTCACAGACAGCGAACCCCTCAGGAGGCTATCAGCATATTGTCACCTGCGACCTGAGCGAATCATCCCAATTGCGGACATGCAATCTCTCGACTTGGCGACTATGAAGTGCGAAGTATAAATGATCATCTGCCCCTACTGACTCTTTGCTAGCCGAAAATTCCATACTTAGAAGCACACCACCATGACCGGCTCTTGGGTCTTAAGATCTATTCTATCTTTTATTCTGGTTTCCTACACTACGTGTACGCCAGCTGCGCATCAGAAGCCTCATATAACCCGGCAATCTACAGTGGGTATAGTCACCGGGCCGACCTCACGAGACGGCAATGGTACTGCAAGTTCCTTCTCCACCATGACAATCTTCTAATAATTCCCAGGAAACGTTTATGTGAGGCGAGAAATTACAGATCTGATGAACAACTATCCCGATCAATGGAATTTATACATGTTGGCGCTGGACGACCTACATCGCGCTAATCAGAGCGACCCTTATTCCTTTTATGGCCTTGCATGTGTGTGTAGTCTCTGTTATGTAGTGACGCATGCTAAGATAATGCTGCAGCCATCCACGGAAGACCATACCAGATATGGGGAGACGCGCCAGGCCTATCGTACAAGATCGGCCAAGCAGGGTACTGCCCGCACAACAACGAGCTGTTTCTGGGATGGCATCGCCCATACCTTGCACTGTTCGAGGTGGGCTATCAATTTCTAATTTGGGATTGACAACATTATAGCATAGCTAGGACCATGCTGACTAGTTTTAGCAAATTGTGTCTAGCCACGTCCGCAGACAAGCCATGAAAGCGCCCGCGGACCAGCTCAAACGTTTCCTGACAGCCGCCGAAGAATTTCGCATACCATACTGGGACTGGGCTCAAGGCACGAAGAATGGACCTGTGCCAGAGATATTCGTGGCATCCAGCATTATGGTGACGGATACAGAGGGCATGCCAGTAGTGCTGAGCAACCCACTGTATTCGTACAAATTCAGTCCGTTGCCAGAGGTTTTCGATGAAAAGGTAAGCTCAACGCTCGTCTTCCACACGGCGACTAACCGTCTTGATAGTGGCGGAAGATCAACTCAACCGTGCGATGGCCAGCATCAGACGATCCGTTCGCGCCGTCGCAACCGTCACTATTTCCAGAAGCGTTCAAGAACCAGTCGAACAATCTCATAGCCCAGACAGCCGTCGCCTTCCGATCTAGCAGTTTCTCGAGATTCACCTCTTCGCTGGAGGATGCACACGGCTGGGTGCACGGTGTTATTGGGGGCGGGTATACCAGAGATTCGCCGTACTGGGGTCACATGTGGCCGCTGGAGTACTCAGCATTTGAGCCACTCTTCATGCTCCACCACGCGTAAGCTTCATCAGAGAAAATCGCCATCAGAGACTACCTAGGTACTAACCAACGAACCCAGAAACGTCGACCGCCTCTTCACCCTCTACCAAGCCGCACACCCTGACCACTGGATGCAGCCCTCCACAATCGGCACACAAGGCAACGTCTTCCTGGAAGACGGACAAACCATAACCGCAGACACAGACCTGATCCCCTTCCGCAAATCCCCCGGCGCATTCTGGACCACAAACGACTGCCGCAACACGACCGTACTCGGCTACGCATACCCCGAGACGCAACAGTGGACCTACGCATCCGACGAAGCGTACCAAATCGCCGTCAACGCGACGATATCGGCGCTATACAGCGGCCGCATACGCACACAGATGGCGCAGCAAGACGGCACTGCATTCGGCGCCATGCTATCATCGCACGAAAACAAATTCACAGATTGGGAGATCGAAACCAAAGCGTCAGCCGAAGCTTTCCCAGCTACCTTCATCGTTAGTTTCTCGCTCGTGGGCATGTTCCAATCTGATGGCGTTGTCGATGTGGGGAGTTGGATGGTGTTGAGGCCGAGACACGAGGGTGATGTGAAGGTGAAGACCTCCGGGGTGGTGGTGGTGCCAGGGAAGATGATGACTGGGACCACGAGTCTGACTGCTCACCTTGTTGATCGCGTGAATTGGGGTGAGCTGGCTAGTTTGAGTGCGGAAGACGTGGTGCCGTATCTCAAGCAGAGTCTGACGTGGGATGTTTTCGATGTAAGTTGCCCGGGTTTGATAAACCCCCTTTCCGCCCCCCCCTCCCTTTTGGTCTTGCCCAGCTGATAGAAACAGGCGACGGGCATGCGCGTGACGCATCTGTATGCTGATCAGCTCAGCGTTACGGTGTGGAGTGTTGGTGCGCGCGTGCTAGGGGATGCAGATAAAAGAATCGAATATGATGGGGAAAAGACTGAGTATCCTGGCATCGGCCTTGGTCGGAGTTCTGCGGGGAAGAAGTTGCCGGATGGCATGATGCCTCCTTGAGAAGTGACCGTCTTCCGCTCTGTGGCATATTGGACAGGAAAGGTATTTTGCAGAGAGCAGAAGAATGTAGACTGTAAGCCCATTAGTTTTCACGCTAGCACGCGACGACTCCTCTCACCATTAACATCGCACAACACCCAAAACTCCCCTCCTTCCCCACCAACATAGCTCAAATCATCCTATTCCTTACTCTTTACCCCCACCCCACTCACCCCACCCCTCTTACCCAAACTCTATCACATGAATCCCAGTATACAACACAGCCCCCACCCCATCAACAAGAAACGCCCTCAACTTCACTTCGACATCCTCCCCAGCCTCCCCAGCACGTCCCTCCTGACGTGCCTCACGCATCCCCAGCTCAATCTCAGATAACAAGTGGGAAAGACTGGCGCACTGCCGGAGCCGCAGCGCGAGGACGGTTAGCACTACGTCTTCGAGCGGCGGGGCGCGCAGGTTTAAGGTGGAGAATATGGATTTTGTTGTTGTGGTTAGGGAGTGGCGGATGAGGACGATGTGCTGGCTGGGAGCCTTTTTCTGGGAGGCTGCAGGGTGGTGGTCAGGGTGAGGCTGTAGGTATGGGTTAGTGCTTTTTGGGCTGTGTGGAGGTGGCATAAGAGGGTTGATTATTCAGGTTGTGGTTTTGTTCTAGGCGGGGTGGGGGTAGTTAGACGGGTCATTTTGTGTGCTGCGGTGGGTGACGTAGTACGAGTGCATGGCGAGATGTGCGCGAGACGATGTCATGGCATAAGCTGGGGTTGGAAAACAATGCAAGGGGGCAATGCGAGTGGGCAGTCTAAACTGGAAAACAATCAATGTAATTCATCTATCACGTGCAAATGCAGAGCCGGTGTTTGCCAAGGCCTCTGCTATCGAAGGCGATCCTCTGTCCGAGAAGTCAGCTTCAGGTATCCAGGCTTATAGTGCCATTTGCTCAAACTTACGCATCTTGTTGAGCTCATCCAGGATCAACTGGAGCTCGTCCTCGTCCATTTTTAGGGAGGGAATGAGGGTTGTAGCTTCTTCGGCGGTGTCGGGAGTGAGGGTTCCTAGCAATGCTTTTTCGACAACGGAGATTTCGGGGTGGGCGTCGAAGAGGGCGGCGATGGAGTGAAGACTATCTTCCTCCTTGTAGCGGGCAAAGTTATCGAGGTAGTCGAGGAACTGGGTGATGGTGCTGCACACGGTCAGCCTAGCTTTTTCTTGCTTCTCACATAGCCTGCCACTCACTTGTTGTCGTTATATATCCGGTCGCGCAGAGGGTTGTTCTCGGGGTCCTTCTTCTTTCGGGCTTCGTGGACGGCAGTGACGACGGCGCGGGCCTCGGAAACGGAAAGCGCGTGGACGTCCTCAAAGTCGCCCAGCTTGATCTCAGATCCCATTTCCTCCTCTTGCTGGACGGGCGGCTTCGGGCGCGAGACTAGCCTCGGGGCTTTGAAAACGGGCGGCTCTTGCCTCTGCGGCGGCGCGTTCTCGCCGTCTCCTTCCATGGTGAGGGATTTGCGATATGGGGAGAGTCGCGTCAGGCGGTTGATGTGCGGATGTCGGTGCTTAGATACCTTTGTCGCGGTACAAAATGTCTTTGTAACTCTGGAAGAAGCACGGCCCGGCTAGTGAAAGCGGCGAGACTTCTAGTCAGTGTAGGCGGAGTCGAGAAGAAAAAAAAAAGTTTAGAGTCGACAGTGAGGGTGACGGTGCGCCTGCCACGACACCTCTCCTCTCGCCGTGTCTGGGAAGTCGCGACCGTCGATATGTAAAATGCCAAGACTTCCCATCTGCGCTAGCCACCCAGCCTTGAGCCTTGAACCTTGAAACAGGTGGGCTTACGGCCTTCCCCGCCCTGCGCGCGCGCTGACTTCCCATCGGGGCCTGCAGGAGGGCCTGCCGCCTGCAGCAGTGGGCTCCAGGAATAGCCTGGCATGGGCCGAGGATGACGGGGTGAGAAATGCTGTGTGTGCCGACGACCTCGCTCATGGCGGGCGTCCGAGAATGCCATGCCGCCCATCTAACCACAGCGGGCGGCGGGAAGCAGATGGAGTGCATAATGGCTTGCTAATGCCGGCTCCCTTTGAGCACTAAAATTAAGCTCAAGGGGTCTCAAAGCCGCCGATGCTGCTGCCGACGTGGATCGCAATCAAGTTGGGCCCCAATGCGGCCTAGCGCCTCTCTTGACGGACATGCGTCCTCTCCAACATTGACCACGGCCTTCAGTAACACAGGATCCTCCACCAGCCTCATACCACAAGACGCCTCCCGCGAATTTTCCCGCCAAGAGCGTCACGAGTGCTTGCGCTGTCGAGCGTTGCCCATCCGCCCTCACGACATTGCCTTAGCTGCCCTGGTCGCGTTTCATCCACCGCTCAGGCTCAGGCTCAGGGTCCTAGTCCTATAACCCCCCAATACCACCGCCCCAGGCCTACCTAATTCACCGCACGCCGCCTCCCGTGCCCGACTCCCGAGCGACCGCATGCCGTCGAGCTTTCCATCGCCCTCATTCTACCTAGGCCCCACCCCACACCCCTCGACCCAGCGTGCTAGACGTTGCGCATCGCTGGACAGAGCGCGCTCGCCAACGCATCGCCGCCCTTGGTTCTGTAGAGACGACCCAGCATACTTTGACCGCGTCACATCCACGCCTACTTTCGCAGCATCCTCCCACGCCCGCCCCGTATACCGCATTGCGATACCTGCCACTGGGCCGTCGCTTGCATCCGTCACCGCCTCCCCGTCACGCGCCCCCTCCGACGCTCGGCTACGCCACCAAACCGTCGACTACGCTGCATCGTAGACCACCATTCTCAAAACTGGCGTAACCGGATATGGGAACACCAGCGGAGGGACCGCCTCCGATGGATAATCAGGATGCCCATCAGCAGTACAACCACGACCCCCACAGCAATGGCCTCATGCGGCGAGCCACAGACGAAGGCGCATCGTCTTCCGAACGCCTCGCGCCCAATGACCGCATAGGCTTTCCTTCGCGATCCTCGACCGATCCGGGGGAGCAGAACCAGCCCGTCGCCAAGCCAAAGCGCAGCGGCAAGATTTGTGGAAAGTGTGGAGAATCCTTGACCGGCCAGTTTGTGCGAGCCTTGGGCGATACCTACCATTTAGAATGCTTCACTTGTCATGTAAGAACCCTACTTTGTTTTCGAGCGCATCACCGCATCCGGGACGGTCGCTAGCAGTCATCCCACCCTCACATCGCCACAACATCGACTGACCGACTCTTGCAGGACTGCGGCAAAATTGTCGCTTCCAAGTTCTTCCCCGTCCCCGAAAAGCCCCCCGGCCAGTACCCCCTCTGCGAGACGGACTACTTCCGCAGGCTAGACCTGCTTTGCTTCGAGTGCGGACAGGCTCTGCGCGGCTCCTACATCACAGCCCTCGACCGGAAATACCACATTGAGCACTTTACCTGTTCAGTCTGCCCCACTGTCTTTGGCGCCTCCGACAGTTACTATGAGCACGAGGGCAGCGTCTATTGCCACTATCACTATTCCACAAAGTTTGCGCAACGGTGCAATGGCTGCCAGACATCAATTCTCAAACAGTTTGTCGAGATCTTCCGAAACGGGCAGAATCAGCATTGGCATCCGGAATGCTACATGATCCACAAATACTGGAATGTGCGACTCCACTCGACCGGGCAGCCAGTCATTGAGCGCCTCGAAGACGATAGTGACGCGACAGACGAAGTCCGGGAGAGCGTGCGTCAGCAGGAAGAGGAGATTGAAGCCAAAGTAAACTGGATCTGGAAGACCCTATCGGCTTTTGAGGAAAAGTCCGCCACGTGCATTTCCGACATGCTTCTCCACGTCAGCAACGGCGCCTATGTCGACGGCGTCATGGCCGCCAAGAAGTTTATTGTCCACGTCGAGTTGCTCTTTGCCGCTGCAGACACGCTCGATGCGCAGTTGATCGTCAGGACTCCCAAGGGACTGACATACTCTCGCGAATCAAAGCTCCTCTGTAAGAAGGTGGTTGCTTTCTTCGCGCTTCTCACGCAGTCCCAAGGTACAGGCGTGCGTCGACTTGGCGTTACCCAAGAACTACTGTCCCTGGTTACCGGTCTGGCCCACTATTTGAAGCTCTTGATTCGCATCTGTCTGCAGGGTGCACTAAAATTAGAGCGCGAAACACGCAGCTCTGTTGGCTTGACCAACTTTCTGACCCAAGTCAACTCTCTTGATGCGCGCCTTGAAGATGAGGCCCAAAGAGATCAAGCTGCCGAGTCTGCTCGACTTGTTCCGCGATGGGCGGATGCATGCCCCATTTGCGATGCGCAGGTCGAGGACAAGTGCTTGCACCTAAACAACATGTCGTTCAACTACAGCTGCATGATTTGCCGGGGCTGTAATGCTGACCTACGCCACAACACTCAAAACGCGTATTGGAGCAAATCCAAGCGAATGATCTTCTGTCCTGCATGCGCAGCAGCAAGTGCAGACGCCGAGAACGGATTCGAACAAGTTTCCAAGCTGCGTCAGTACGTTCACCTGCTGAACGTAGCACACGCCCGTCTCATGGCAACACTGCGATCCAGTGGCGCATTGCCTCACACTTCAGGTAAGAGAAGCCTCTCCTCGACAGCCCACATCGTCACCACTCATCATAACACCTCGCCTCAGATTTCTGGAGCCGCTATCGAGATTACATTCTTCCCACTAATGACTTGTAGATGATCCTAACTTGGCAGGCTATGACTCCTCTCAAGGGCATCGCCTGGGGGACGCGGAAAAAGATGCGCAACCCCCCCATTTACGGTCCGATACTCGTTCAAAATCATATGGCGGAACCTCAACCACGGAAAGCCAGGTCAGCCAAAATGCCGCTTACGAACAATCCATGTCCGATATAAAACGACTTCGATCGACACGGCTTGACAAGCATCTCTCCAACACAATGAAGCGCGCCCGCCAATCCCGTATCATCGATGGCCCAGACGGCCTCGACTCAGCTGGAGGGGAAGGGCAGCTCCGAGGCGGCATGCAAATCGTCCAAGAACGCGACGGAACTAACGAAGCCGACGCCGTCACTCTCGCCGTCAACTCCCTTGCTTTGGACGACATTGCCCGCATGGCCGCTTTAGAGCAGCAGCGAGAACAACGTCCCAACGCATTCCGCGCCGGTGGCAGCGCATTGCTTGGACGAGATGAACAAGCACGACTGCAAACCGGCCATCGCCGAGACTTCTCTGGAGGCCAGGAACTACAGCAAATGTCAGAAGGGCGATCGCGAACATACTTTTCGGAACTTTCACCACTGGAGTACTTCAAGCTCAAGGGTCTGGCTGTCCTTCAGCTCGGTCTGTTGCTCGACGACAACCAGTACAACCAAGGAGACTTGCTTGACCTAATTGAATCAAAGAAGAACAACTTCTGGGGCAAGATTGGATTCGGAAAAGCTTTCAAAGCCGACAAAGGCAAGCCAAAGAAGAACACTACCAGTGTAGAGAAGCCCGTCTCCGACAAGGCCACCTTTAGGCAGTCTCTCGAATACCTCGTTGAGAAGTTCGGCGACGAGTGCACGGAGGGTGTTGGGCCAGGCGCCCTCAAGGTTCCAGCTCTGCTTCAGGACTGCATCACTGCGATGCGAAGTATGGACATGTCGATTGAGGGTGTGTTCAGAAAGAACGGCAACCTTAAGGCTCTTCGTGAGCTTGAAGAGGAGATTGACGCCAACGGCGTGCAAAAGGTTGACTTGAACAACAAGAACCCTGTCATCCTTGCCAATCTTTTGAAGCGCTTCCTCCGTTTAATGCCCGAGCCGGTGTTGACTTTGAAGCTATACAGGCTGTTCATGGTCGCCAATGGTAAGTGTCTCGAATGTACGACATGACATTTATTAACAGTTCCAGATATCGAGGACGAAGTACAAAGAAAGAAGGTCTTACATCTGGTGCTATGTTTGCTTCCAAAAGCTCACCGCGATACCATGGAAGTTTTGTTTTGCTTCCTCAACTGGGTCTCATCATTTCACACAGTAGACGAAGAGACGGGTAACAAGATGGATACCTGGAACATTGCTACTGTCATGGCTCCAAACATCTTGCGTGAAAGCAACGACAAGGAGGTCAAGAGCGTCGACCAAGGTGCGGTCAAGGTAGTCTTTGACCTCATCGAAAACAACGACGAGTTTTCCGAGGTATGTTGCTGTCTCGCTCTTCAGCAACCAAATCTAACTGGATACAGGTACCTCCGGAAATCATGGAGTTGCTCAGCGATGAAGTGTCGGACATGAGCGCAAAGGAAATTATGCGACAGTGGGAGCAGCGGGGAAAGAACCCTCTTTCAGCTCCTACGCCGTCACCCAGAGACCAAACTGGGACAGCATCACGGAAAGACCAACGCAATGCACCCCAAATCACGACTGCGGATAACAATCCTTCAGTTCAAGCAAGCGAGACAGCAGTTCGCCCGATCGCAGGGGCAGGTGGCCATGGTCCTGCCAACAACCAGCACAGCCCAACGCCGGGATACGACCGGGGAACACCCAACGCTGCATACGGGCCGAATCCACAAGCATCGGCAGAAAGTCACCGCACTGCATCGCCTCATCGACACAGCTATCGCTCACCGGGCTTCCAAAAACACACACAGGTCGGCACGGCAGGTGCCGGATGAGACACGATAACTCTCCTTTCAAGATCCAAACCGGAGTACAGGGGCGTTTAGTTCTCTCTCTCTGTCCATCTTTCTTCAACGGGCTTGAGCGAAAAAGCATCATCTCACTAAGCGGCGAAATACTACTATTCTATACCCCTCTTTTGTGGCCCCCAGAGTTTTTTCTTCTTTTTTCTACGTCACGATCATGTAGAGAAAAAAAAACTGGCGTAGGCCCATCTTCTCACGCATCGACTTGGGTACAGTTTTACAAAGTTTAACGATTGTTTTGGGTGTTTTTTTTTTCTTCTCCTTTTTCTTCTTTTTCTTCTTCTTCTTCTTCTTCTTCTTCTTCTTCTTTCTTTCTTGCATTGCTCCTGTCTTTTAAGGGTTGGTTTGTGGCATTCCGTGTGTTGCTTGCCTGCTGCATACAAGCACGTCGATATTTTTCTCTCACCCCTCCTGTGGGTAGTAGTAGCATTGGTAATAGGCGTTGTTCTCTTTTCTGGGTAAATCATGTGTGCCATCTACGATTCCTGGCATTGCTTAGGCTTGAGGGTGACGCTGATGGTTGCGGATGCGGTTAAGGTTCCGTGTAGGATGGGTGGTGGAGTGGCAGTGGCTTAGAGGGGGAGAGCGTAAGAAGGGCGCAGGGAAGGATTGCAGGCTCGGGTGTAGTGGCGCGAGAAGGAGGGTTGTTGCATGGGAAAGGAAGTGCGTGTAGGCAATGGTAGCTAGAGCCGTCATAATGGGGATTTAATATCGTGGTGCCTATCATTCTTCTTGCGTGGTGTCTGATTGCCTTGGGTGTTTCCGTAGATGGGGTTCGTAGGCTGTGCTTTGGTAAGCGGCGTCTACTACATTTCATCCGCTATAGTAACATTACGCATCTATCTATCACGTAGAAATAGCGTTATTTGCGAGAGACAAGAAGCCGAGAACATACATCGGAAACGAACAACAAAATCCCCTTCATCCCAGCGCCACACTTGCCATCACGCCCTAACAGCAACAACGAACAACCGCGGATACCCCAACAAGACCTTTCCATCTACCAACACCGGATACGCGCCTTTTAACCTCCTTTCATACTCTTCCAGAAAAGCTTTCCTCGCACCTTCGTCGGTCTCGTCTATCCGGTTCAAATACGGTTGCAACCCGGTCCCCTTGACCCACTCGACAATCGCGCCCACATCCTGAACAACATGCTCATACTTTGTGCGCCACAAATTGACGCTCGCGGCGCTTGGTGCAAGGGCGTTGTAAAACGCGGCTGGCGGCTCAATCGGATCGAGATCCGGACGCGAGGCATCGTTCACATCACCAATCCTCGTGTCGGCGAAGTACTTGGACCATGGCGAAGAAGCGAGAAGAGCGGTATCCCGCATCAGGGCGTGAGACGGCTCGTGGTAGTTGTCTGGGACCTGGATTGCCAATACGGCGCCTGGCTTAAGCGATTCGAACAAGCGCACGAGTGTGGGTAGCCGGGCTGGGCTGCGCAGCCAGTGGAAGACTGCGTTGCTGAAAATGAGATCTGTACTTGGGGCGACTGTGAAGCTGGCTAGGTCACCGCGTACAAAGTCTATCTGCTCCTTTTTCTCAGGGGAAAGTGAGGAGCTTGCGCGGCGCAGCATGTCGGGCGAACTGTCCATGCCGGTTATCCGGGCGCTGCCGAAGAACGAGGTTAGCACTGCCGTGCTGTTTCCCGGGCCGCAGCCTAGGTCGTAGATGCGGAGGGCTTCATTGCTGCTGGATGCCGGGGAAGAAGAGGGAGAGGCAAGGAGGGGAACGATTTGGCTGACAAGATCGTAGACGGGGCGCGTACGCTCGTTGCCGAACTTGAGGTATTGGGTTGCGGACCAGTCTTTTTTGTTTTCTGGGGTTGGCGTGGATGTCATGGTGAGTGCTGGAGTTGTGGTAAAGCTTCGATGGTGACTTGAGACTTGATTGAGACTCGGACTTTTAAGCTTTCTTTGTGCTCTTTTGGGGTTTTGAGATGCTCGTGATGATGATGATGTTGCGGTAGTAAGGCCGCGTCGGATATATATCCGCGTTCCTGCTGGAGAAGGTAGAGATGGCACGTGCAGGGTTGAAAATCTCGACATTGTAAGCTGCGCAATGGTACTGGAGTCATTGAGGTTTGATCGGGACTTATTAAGGAAAGGCAACGCGGATGTGGGCACGGAAAAGCATCTCGGGGCGTGGAGGTGCTGCTGAGTCATCAAGTCACGCTAGTGCTGCATGGGCTTAGCCCTTGGGGTAGGCGCGGGGGTCCAGGATCTGGATGCCGACCCCCAAGACTCCTTCCGCCTCTTGTTCAGTCCTTCATCTTGCGATCCACCGTGCCGCTGTCTAATTTTGACGACGCCGCATGTCGGTTCCCGAATTGCTTGCCGATATGCAGTTATCCACGGAACTCCAGGCTCTCTTTGATCGAGAATCGTGTTATGGATCGCTGGAATCCTCAGTCTGCCCTGACACGAAACTTCCATTTACGCCGTAATTCCACGCTGCGGGGACGGACGTCCTTCAGACGCATCTAACCGTCCCGGGCCTCCCGTTTGACGCCCTCTTTGGTGCGATTTCACGCATCATAAAACCTGTTTATCATGTAGTTGTCTTGAACGTCTTACGGATGGTCTCGCTGATGTGAGATGTTGGCATGATGGGGGGGGGGCAGCCCTGACCGCGAGTCGTTTGGGTATCCGAGTCGAGAGCGCCATTGATAGTGCTGGAACAATGAACAAAGAAAGCGCGGCTGCCTATCGTAGTATGCGCCACCAACTCGCGAATCGATCTCACATGTTGCATCAGATCGTGGACAGCAACCGCATTTCCCGGAAGTGGTAGAGTTTCGTTCGCATTAGGGAAAAGGACAGCCCTCATGTAGGGTCGCATCCGCGTCGTATACAGATTCACCAATCTTCATCATAACCGCGCCGTGGGGGCAGTAGCCATTGCTGGGATGAGTGACGAAGATGCAAAAAGTCAAGCGCACGTATGTGGTGACAAGGCTTGGGAACTCTGACCGGCAACGCCACCCCAGGTTTCAGCCCCGACAGCACTCTCCAGCAACATGGTTGCATATACGTATGGGCATGGATGGCGACATGGTCTCACCGCGGTCATCTATTCGATCTAGCGATTGCTTACGATCTGTCCACTGTCTTTAAGCCTGTCTCCCACTTGATCATCCTCCGCGAGCCGTTTCACACTTCTTTCATTCACAATTGAGCACAATGTCTCCATCACAATACATTTCCACTTCGACCCCTACCATGACAGTCATTTTTGCAGTATCATTGCTAGTCTACAGCCTAGCATGGATCATCTATGCTAGATATTTCCATTCTTTAGCCAAGTACCCAGGCCCTTTTTTCGCATCCATTACACGTTTCTGGTACATTATCGATGTAGCGCATGGCAGCTCTGAGAAGACTCAACGACATCTGCACGAACACTATGGTAAATCACATGGTCGAGTCTTGGAGATACTCAAGCGACTAACATTGATAGGCAAAATCGTTCGGATCGCGCCGAATGAAGTTGCGATAGCGGACCCTGAAGCCATCAGGACAATTTATTCGGCTCACTCTGGCTTCACAAAGGTAAACATGCGGTCTTAGCAGGGGAAGCTCTGCATCGTGCTGATCTTGATAGACTGAATTTTACCTTCCTTTTCGCGCAACATGGGCAAGATACCCAGATGCTTTTACAAACCTTGATGAGCGTCAGCACGCCGAAAGACGCCGGATAGTGAATTCGCTTTACTCGATGTCAAATATCGTTCAACTCGAGGACAATATCGACGCGTGTATTCAGGTCCTTGTTGACAAGTTATCCGAATGCGCTGCGAAGAGTAATGTGATTGACATATCTGAGTGGGCGCAATGGTATATCACCCGCTCTTGATGTGTTCGGACAGAGAAAGCTGACGGAAACAAGGTATGCGTTCGATGTTGTTGGACAGCTTTTCTTTAGTCGTATGTTTGGATTTTTGGAAGACACACGTGACTTTGGGGGCTACATCCACGCATTGGACTTGCTCATCCCCCTCATCGCTGTCGTATGCGCCTCGCCAAAATACTTAAGACCTCTCATACTCATTGGTGGCGCCATGATACCGCGAGTTTTCAAGGCATTGAAGGCTCTCAAGCACATCAAAAAAGCTGCAGAAGCCTGCGTTGCTGATCGACACAATCTCATCATCAGCGGCCAGGCTGAAGAATGCGAAGACATGCTCCAAGGCTTCTTCAAAATCATGAGAGATAAGGGACGGCAAAAAGACTTTGGTATGACTGAAGTAAAGATGGAGGCTTACGGCGCCTTGTAAGCACTTATGATGTTGTCTTGTCTTGGCTACGTGGCTAACGCGATGCAGCATCGCCGGATCAGATACGACTGCCGCAGCAATTACTGCCATACTCTATCACCTCATGCGCAAGCCTGCCACATATGCCAAACTCGTCACAGAGATCGATGAAGCTGACGAAGCTGGGTTGTTGAGCGCAAATATCCAGTACCATGAAGCTGTCGGGCTTCCATACTTCATGGCCTGCTGTAAAGAAGCTATGCGACTTTCCCCAAGTGTGGGCATGACACTACCGCGTCGAGTACCTCGAGAAGGCTGCATCATCGCCGGTGAATGGTTTCCGGAAGGCGCACGAGTTGGTGTGAATGCTGCAGTAGTGCATCGCGACCGAGATACCTTTGGAGCAGACGCCGATGAATTTGTGCCAGAACGATGGTTCCGCCCTCGTGCCGCTAGGATGAATAGATACATGTTCCAGGTAAGGACATTGCGAAAGCGCCAAAATCGTCGTTATACTGATACGGTTTGCAGTTTGGAGGAGGCGCACGAACGTGCATTGGGAAGAATGTCAGTTGCGACCCCTACGGTATGCTTCTTAAGCACTGACTGTCAATAGATATCATTGTGCGAAATCTACAAACTCATCCCGCAGCTCCTTCGCGCATTTCACATCGAGTTGTCGAAGCCAGAGGATGATTGGAAGACACGTAATTACTGGTTTAACAAGCCGAGTAAAGTGTACACGACGATCCGACTTCGGAAAGGGATGTATGAGAAGGCCTCGTGACGAGCGGGTTCGATTTGTCGATTCCTTTTCGTTTGGTAAATTGGCACTTGATTGGAACAATTGTAGCAGGTTGGTACAATCCAATGTCGGAGTACCCAGACTTTCTAACAAGCAAGTCAAGTCAAGCCGGCTGGCTGGCTCGAGTGGAGCTTGATGAGATGGTGAAAAGCTTAACTTGATAGCTTATTAGTATATACTATAAAAGTTCTTAGTATAGAGTCTTATAATAGTTGCTATCTTAACTGCTAAGGTTGTATAAGAGCTCTATCTTATTATTTATTATTATTAATTTAGCCGCGACCTTAACGTAAGGTTGTATAGATTACTTACTACTATAAGCTACGTTTACAATACTAAAAATCTATTACGAGATTATTCTTATTGCAAATCTAGCAGCCTTACTAGCAACTAGCAACTACCTTCTCTCTATTTAAGCTAATTAAGCTACTTAAGCTAACTTCCTCCTTAGCTTAACTTAGCTTATTAATTACTATAAGGCAGATTAACTTAAGGGAACAATTAAGCTTCAAGCTGGTCAAGTCAAGCGCTTGATCTGGCTCGCTTGTTGGAAAGTCTGGGAGTACCTTCGTCACGCGACTTGCTCGGTTGTCATGATTTTTTGACGTCTTCACCCACGGTCCCGCAAGGTCTCACCCATAGTTCATTGCGTTTTCACTATGCGTCACGTTATAAGGCGCTTTACATTCCCTCTCAGGGGTGAATGTCGGGATTGCTGCCTCTGCGAGCCCGATTTTCACACAGTCACTACAACCTCCGTGAGTATTCTTATTACCCCCCAAGTTGTCGCCAATAACATCAACTCCTCTCACACTACACTAAACTCATCCCGAAACACATCAAACCTTGGCAACTACATCATGTCTAGCAAGCTTTCCCTTCTCGACCTCCCGCCAGAGGTCCGCATACAGATCTACAAACATCTCTCGCCGGTAAACTTCTACAACAGCGACTACTCCAGCCTCAGACGATCATGTCGAACCATCCACTCAGAATACACGTACGAAGCACTGGGGTTCATCAAGCAATTCCACGAACGTCTCGCATCCAAACTTCAAGTCTACAACATCGAGATACTCGGCACACCCGAATCCATCTTCCGCACCTCAATACTGCAAGTCGAGCTACCACAATCCTACCTCTCCAACCCTTTCCGCACCATCTCCGCAGCCCTCATCCCATGGAAATGGCTCTGCCTAAAGAAGGTAGTCATAAACGTCGACTCCAACCACCCCTATGTCCACGCACGCTTGCCCGTCATGCAAAACCTCGTCCAGCACTTCGACGACGCCATCAAGCGGCGGTCTCCCTCCACCGTGCACCGTTACCATGCCCTGGCCCCTGGAAAACAATTCGCAATCGAGGAGATTCTCGTTCAATGGCTCAACTCGCCCTTCCGTCTTATTCCGCCCCCGCATCCTGTGCGCTGTTGGTATCTGAAGCTGAGGTCGCGGCTCCAGCGGCATGCGCGTCTTTGGGACGTGGATTTCGTGTTTGATAGAAATGTGGACCGCAATGTGGCGATGCGGTGGCGGCGTAGAGGGCTGGTGGAGGCGCATTGCATGCTAGTGGGCTATGTTGCTCTGATTATGTTTCCGGGCGTTATGATGGCGACAAGTGCTTGGACGCTTTACTCTCGGCGCAGAAATGAGCTGCTGGCTTTGGCGAAGATGGTTTTGTTGCTTGTGAGGCTCGTGGTTAAACTTCTGATGGATTATGTATCGGCGAGGTATTTGCGTTGAGGGTGGAATAGGCGGTAGAGGTGGGGGAAGGGAAGATGGGTGATGAGGAGGGAAGGGGCAGGGGGGATTCTCGTGCAAATACATGTTTTCAAAAAAAAATGCAAATGTCAATTTCATAGGGAAAGAATGAATAAACTTTCGGAGACCTAAAAACTATTTCAAATGATAATTCCTTTTCTGATGCAAGTGCTCTCTAGTGAGACTTGCAGACCTAGCCTAATCCGACGCTTTGAAAACACGCGTTTCAACTCTGAATGTCTCCGCCCTCTGCCTACTAGCTTTAAATTCTAAAGTGGTCCAATTTACCTTCGTCGCTAATATGTTGTAATTTAGAAAGGGCTACAGCTTTGCCAAACATTTCTTCGGATCCAAACCAACAGCATTGATCCGGCCGATGCCTAGTTGCGGGTCCTCTCTGCCGTTACATTCACAAAGGAGCCATTAGTTTTTGGGCAAACCTCCCACAATCCGCACTTTCGACTTTTCCAAATTCTCCCGTTATCGGCCGTATCCTGGCTATCTTCAGAGCGCAAAGCGACCCAGAACATGACCGAGATTCGTCTGTCTTTGAGTGATATTTCTCCAAAACGAGTAATATAAAGCAGGCGGACTGCAGAAACGTGAATTTCATACCGGCATACGCCTAAGGAAGCAGAAAAGACATTTGCTGTAGTCAATGTTTTTTTTTTTTTGCTCAGTGTCTTCGCTCATTCAGTGTAAAGCACCAGATCTTAGTGGGTAATTCCTACCAAACAGGAATGCCATACCCATACTACGAGCGAGTTCACGGCGTCGATTCCAGTCTACCTTCGTCGAGATTTCGCATCGCATCTCGGAGAGTTGTTTTTGTTTATACGAACAAAGAAAGAGCGGGACACAGAGTGTTTGTCGCGCTTTTTTTTTTAGAAGAAGAGGACCACAACATCAAGATGGCTGCCGGGCGTTTTGCGTTATAATAAGAAGTGGTTGTAGTAGGAAGAAGGGAGAAAGAAGAGGCAGTATCTATACACCCCCTAGTGCACGCGTAGAGAACAGAGCCGGAACGCCATGACGACTGGCAATGGCGTGTTTCAGCTTCGAGCTCTACAGCCTTAGAGGTTCCAAACGCCAGGTCTTCTCATGCGACCCGTTGCCATGCATTTTAGCACCGGCATCAAGTAGGCAACCACTCATCACCGGACATGAGTAGATCGGCACGCAGTTTGAATCCTCGCTTTCGCCGTGCCCGCAGAAACTGTGAAGAAGCTTTGGTATTCGAATTGTAAATTTTGGGAGCAAAAAATGTCATCCATTGATAGTTGATTCGCGATTTTACC
Source organism: Stemphylium beticola (assembly GCA_029100535.1). Taxonomy (NCBI): domain Eukaryota; kingdom Fungi; phylum Ascomycota; class Dothideomycetes; order Pleosporales; family Pleosporaceae; genus Stemphylium; species Stemphylium beticola. The sequence continues at coordinate 921 of JARBXR010000053.1, read as the reverse complement.
ATAAAAAGGAGTGAGACGCCTAAATATCCAAATGGGTTCTTGCGTTTTTGGAGAAAAGAGCCGGAAAAGACATCGCAGGATTCTCTCAATGTTTTAGTATTACGAGCAAAGAGGAAGAGAAGGAAGAGAAGGAAGAGAAGGAAGAGTTCTCGGGTCGGTGGAGGTTTTAATATCCGTTATTTTTGCCAAAGTAACTAGCGCGCAGAGATACAGGCGGGAACATATTTGGTCAAGATCACGAGGTCCTAGGGGAGCGAGACATAAGGCCGTTTTCGGTCGACTTTTTATGTCAAGATTTTGGGCATATTCGCAAAACGCATGCGCCATTCAGTCGAGAATTTCAGAAATTTTCGACAGCGAGGAAAGCATGCAGCGGCCACATTCCTTTTTTTTTTCCAGAAAGGATGGGAATTATGGAAATTTTAGTGTTCAAAAGCCGGGAAGCAGACATATGCTTGGGATACCCCGATTTTGAATAAGAAAAGTTGTGCAGTTGTAAAAATGAGAAAAAGCACGGAATAGAAAGACTAAAGCAGCATTATATACCCCCCTCCTCAGCAGCGAAAGCTCGGGTCCATCATCTGCAGGGGTCGCATCGCGTCATACTGGAGAAAAGAACGGATACAAAAAGCCATGCATTCGTCGAAGCCTACAGCATTAAACACAAGATAGCGCAGCGATCGTATCTTACTAACCCCCTTTTCTCCTTCCTACCAGCTGCCCTACCGCGCCATCCCAGAAACACCCTATGCCTGCACCGCCTCCCTCGCCACCAGTGCATCCGCCTTCCGCGCAGCCTCGACCTCCTCAGCCGTAGGTTCCTGCGGCAAATCGACGATGACACCGGGGTCTTTTGACCTAGAAGCCAGCATCGCAGCTCTCTTCTGCATCACCGTTAGTACCAGCCCCCCCCAGCCCCCC